>APFE030256652.1:265981-291781 GCA_000404065.3 Pinus taeda
AGCCAGGGACAAACCCCACAATGTGTGGGGAAACCCTTTGATCAAATCTTCTTTTATCTTCAAAGTTCAGCAGAGAAAGAGAGAGAGAGAGAACATTTACAACAGAAGTCAACACTTTGACTTATCTAGATCTAAGCATAGATCATCTCCTATAACGATGAGATCAGTTGAAGACATTCTGCTTCAACTGCATCTCGTCCATTTGCTGCACCTTACTGTGTAGCACCATCAAGCTGCATCATACTATGTTGCCCATATATCATGATGTTATGCCATTGTGCTGCACTGTACTGTACCATGCTGCCCACATCATGCTGTCACCCATAACACCATGTCCATCATCTGTACACTGCAATACTGTATCCAATTACCAGCCTTAGCTGCTTGCTATGGCTTGCAGCCTAGCAGAGCAGCTAGGCTATAGTTACACACTCCTCCAACAGGTCCAATGTGCAGTCTCCTAACAGTGCCAAAATCTGTCCAGATTTGACTGCAATTGATCTCCAAGGAAAGGCTGTCCTCTTTATTGTTCAAAGCAGCCTTCTACTCATATAGTTGACCTCCAAGGGAAAGCTGTCCCCTTTGTTGTAATGCAGAGCAGCCTATTTGCCCTCAACAATAGCTCTGTCTTTCACAAGGCCATTCTTTACTAGCCATCATGGGTCATGGTAAGTTACAGCCAGTACCAGTCCTCAAGTAGGCACCCAAACAAGCTACTATCACGGTGGCTAGGTTCCTATTCTTTGTTGCTACTCTACGAGGTAGTATAGGGCTAACACCAGCTCCTATACATACCCAACAAACCACAGATTAGGGCTCTGTCACCTTGCACTCCTTTCGCTGTCCCAAAATGGTGTTGCCTTAATTAACTCGGCTCTCATACAATATGAGACAGCTTCCACGCAGTCAGAATGATCCTCACAGATCTACTTCTAAACAATAGTGACTAGGGCATTAATTCTGTCGGCGTATTGGAGTCTCTTGACTGTGTATAAGGGTCACCCTTCAAACAGCAATTAGGGCTCCTTAGAACAACGGTTTATTATCATTCATAAGCATCGTGGTTCATTATGACTGCAGTTAGGTCTATCCCTGCGTAATCATATACCTGCTCCTTAATTCATACATAAGACCTGAGTTCTGTTCCTCAGTGCTTGCATTATATACTTGTACAAGATTCACGTGGAAATCTCAGAGAGAAATACGAAGTTCTGAGAATAAGTCTCCTTTGACTGCGTGTTAGATGTCTTCTTTTGACTGCGTTTTCCATTAGGGCATCATCATACTAGCCCAACGTAATCCATAGTGAATCTCCTTCTCCAAAAACCCAAGACGTGGAGAGGAGATCACTTGAGGTGAGTTTCCAAATGACTACAAATCCTCTTCTATTTATACCAAAGCGAGGATGATGAATAGACACGTCGGTTGGGCTTCTAGAGCCTACATAAGCGCTGGTCGGCTTGATAATAATTACATAAACAAAATAAATTCATATCTCCATAAATACTTATCGGAATCGGATGATCTTTGGATCAATCCTACACCTCTCAACGAGAGGGATCCAATAAAAATATCAGCTGCCATAAATAAGCCGACCCACATGGAGTTTGGCCCTAGTTGCCAATTTAACAGTTGGGCTTGGAACTGCCCTCAAGGAGTAGCGTGGAGGGCAGCATCCTATTTAAGGACAGTCACAGCAAGAGGAAGCAATTTTGGGTTAGCTTGTGGGTTGTTAAGGACTGTGGTTAGTTGCCCTAACCAGTCTAAAATTGCAGCAACCTAATTACCCTAGAACAGTGAGCTAGTGCACACATCTTGGAATGAATCTTGTATGTGTTTAGTCAGTTTGATGGTTGTAAAGTGCAACCATAATCCGCAGCAAAGGGAGGGCTGATCAACGGTGGAATATAAGCTTTATATACAGTTTGAAGGCAGCCCCAATCTGCTGTTAAGAGAGGTCCATTATCAGTCTTGTAAAGACTCTTATTCACTGCCCAAAGAGACCTAGTTGCAGTCACTTTAACTGCTGTCATAATACCACATTGTTGTAGGTGATAGCATGGCCTAATTGTAGACTATTTGGGCATGTTGGTGTAGACTCTATAACTCAATGTTGTTGGACATATTATGGGACAGCAGCATAGTACATGGGACAGCTGCAATGACACTAGAACAGCTGCAACATGGGACAGCTGCAAGCATGAAGAATCACGGACAGCAGCAGCATGGTAAAGCATGGACAGCAACAAGTACAGTGCAGCGAGTACATTGGGACAGCAGTAAGCATGGTGCAGCGGTGGCACTATGTACAGCAGTGCTAAACACTGGGACAGCAGCAACATGAGGTCTAGTGTTGTGATGATGGGTGCAGCATGGTGAGGTGCAGCATGATGACGACATGCAGCACAATGATAGGTAAAGGAGTCACCTTGGAGAATCAGTGGAAACAGCATGTCTTCAACTGATCTCACGTATCATCTTCTTAGAGATGATCTATGCTCTTATCTAGATAAGTCAAATTGTTGACTTCGGTTGTAAATGTATTATCTCTCTCTCTGCTGAACTATTGAAGAACATATAAGAAGAATTGATCAAGGGTTTCCCCACATTGGGGTTTGTCCCTGGCTAGCGCCACATCTTGTGTCCTCTTGTCTTGGCTTGTCTTCTGCGATTTATATTTATGTTCTATTTGCAGTTTACTTCGATGCTCATGTGATTGCTAATCTAGAAAAGATATCGAACTAACTGTAAAAATTGAAATAAATTGCCCTAGCATAGAACATACCTAAAACTTAACACTTTAGAATCTTTGGTTGTCCAATATATTTTCATGTTCCTAGAGAGAAAAGAAATAAGTTGGAAGCTTCGAGGAAGAAAGGTATATTCGTCAACTACAGTGAAAATTCAAAGGCATATAGAATTTATGTGTTTGGTCAAAGAGATGTGGAAGTAAGTCGTGATGTCACCTTTGATGAAGAAACTGCACTTGGGAAAGCCAGAGATCTCCCTATCCCAAGGAAGGATGATGCTGCTGCCGAAAAACAAGATGAACCTTCGACAGATGAGCCTATGCCTGATGTTGAAGGTTTGATGGATCCTATTGATCCACCTCCTAGTGATCCCTCTACCTCAAGGAAATGTCCATTATGGCTCAAAGATGCTCTTGAAGATGTTGAAAGACATATTGCTCCAAGAGGGACATTTCGCGAAAGTAAGAAGCCGAACAAGTATCAAAGATACTTGGTTGCCATGAGTACTATTGTTCAAGTTGAACCATGCATGTTCAAAGAAGCCATAAAGCACTAAATATGGAAAGATGCGATGAATGAGGAATATGAATTGATCATGAAGAATGATCTCTAGGATGTGGTGCCTAGACCTAAGGACAAGTCCATGGTCACCTCAAAATGGCCTTATAAAATTAAAAATGGCGTTGAGGGAAGTGCTAAAAAATACAAGGCCAGGTTCATTGCTCGTAGCTTCTCTCAAAAGGATGGAGTGGACTATGACGAGATATTTGCATCAGTTGCCCAATATACTACTATCTGATCCATTATTTCTCTCGTTGCTAATCAAAGATGGAGCCTACATCAAATGGATGTCAAAATTGCTTTCTTGCATGGCTCACTTAAGGAGGAAGTCTACTTGGAGCAACCTCAAGGGTTTGAAGTACAAGATCGAAGGACACATGTATCTAGGTTGAAGAAAGCTCTCTGTGGGTTGAAGCAAGCCCTTAGGGCTTGGTATGAGAGGATTGATTATTATCTTGTGAAGTTGTGATTTACAAGGAGCTATGCTAATCCTAACCTATAATTCAAGGTTGAAAATGACATGCCTCTTATTTTGGTCCTTTATGTTGATTATCTCTTTCTAACAAGTGCAGACCCTCTCATTTATCAATGCAAGAGGGAGTTGACTTTTGAGTTCGAGATGAAAGACCTAGGACTAATGCATTACTTCCTAGGCCTGGAGGTCTGGCAAAAGCCAAGCGAGATTTTCCTTTCTCAAGGAAAAATTAAAATACATTGTGAAGTTGTTAGAGAGATGTGGGATTGTGGATTGCAAGTGTATGTCTACTCCAATGGAACTCAACTTCAAAAAGTTATGTGGAAGTGTTGTTGGGCCCGAATTGGCAAACCCTTCCCAGTATCAACAACTTGTGGGGCCCCTGATGTTCTCGGTAAACTCCCGACTAGACATGTGCTTCGTTGTGAATACTTTGAGTCAATTTATGGTTGAGCCTCATCACATACATTGAATTGCTACTAAGAATCTTTTGAGATATCTTCGTGGCACAATCAACTATGGATTGAGATATAAAGCCAAGAATTTGAGGCTACATGGATATTTCGATGCTGACTGGGCTTGCAATGTGGTAGATAGAAAGAGCACGTCAAGACATTGCTTCTCATTGGGATTTGCTTTGATTTCTTGGATGAGCTGGAAGCAGAAATCGGTTCCTCTAAGCACCGTCGAGGTTGAATAAATTGCTACTAGTATGGCCTGTTGTGAAGTTGTCTGGTTGAGGAAGCTCTTCAGTGAGCTATTTGAGCATGTGTTGGATACCATCGTGATCTATTGCGATAACCAGAGTGGAATTTGCCTTTTAGAGAATCTCGTGTTCCACGATCGTTCCAAGCATATTGACATCAACCCACTTTATCTGGAACATAGTTGCAAGAATCGTTCCCCCCACCCAGGATCTGGAGGCAGAATTGTGTCTTGTATGGATCTGCCACCGATCCTTCGACGGATCAGATCCGCGGTTCCGCCTTTTTTTGGTGATTCCTAGAAAATTGGATCAGTGGAAGCCCGATTTGCGGTTCCTGTTGCTCGATCTGCGAATCTGGAAAGGATCGGGTGTGGATCTGTAGAGGTCCGAGCATGTATCCACCGCAGATCGCGAGCGGATCCAAGAGAACGTGGACAGTTCACACGATTCCACGGGGCTTTTTTTTATTTCGGACTGTTATGTGAGGAACTACACTTTCTAAATACTCCCAAAGTGCCCCTTGAAGCTCCCTAGATGCTTTCTAAATGCTCCCTAATGGTAATGTTAAATTCTTAAAGTAAAAGTGACATTCTCCTTTATCTTTCATTTCCATCCTTTTACTTAAATTTTTAACATTACCATGAAATGGCTCAGGATGTTTGAGAGTGGTTCCAACCTCATTAGACTTCATATGGATAAAATTGAATTTCATATCCCATTCAAAATTCAATTGACTTAAAAGTTTTCAGGATCAATGGGATTGTGGCATTTCATTGGATTATATCATGTATGAGGGCATGTGATTGGCATTTAATCAAGAGCACCAAGCCCTATATGTACCCCAGTGTCGGTGTTGTTGATTATTGAACTCCTTTTTCACGGCCTTAGCAATTATGTACCCTTCACTCAAGTCAAAATCATTGATCAAGCATGTTAAGCTTTCTCTACCATATTATAAGGCTTGGATTAGGCTGTTTGATCAAAATTAGGCAATGTTGACTAATATCCCTATAGAATTGAAGTAGAGGCAAAGGCTAGACAAGAGAAGAGGAATCTAGATTCTAGATGGTTGATGTTGGAATAATTAATCATTGATGTACAATGGATGCCATATCTCTCTTGATTTATGTAAAAATATGCATGTTTTCATGTCTTCTACAACTAATTTGGTATTTTTGGATGTTTTTATAATATAAATGCAAAACAATATATATATATATATATAATATATATATATATATATATATAGTAGACGCTTTCGAGACGCTTTGCTTCCTAGATTTTTGGGAAATGACATTTCCACATCCCTGCTTCCAAAAAACTTCCCTGCTTCATGCAACGTGATCCAGAATATGGTACAATGAGGAGCAATAAGGCTCCAACACATCAAGACTGATGAGCAAATTGTTGACATTCTCATGAAGCCCTTAGCGAAGGTCAAATTCTTAACCTTCTGAGAGAGACTTGGAGGTATGGAAAGACCCTCCCATGAGGGTCCCGCTTGAGTTGGACATTGAGCTCTGCGAGCTCTTGGGGGCTTGGGGTACTTCTTGGAGCTACGTGCGACCATAGGGTGAGTGGTTCACCTTCCCCTATAAGTACATTGTGTACAAGGTGAGTGGTTCACCTTTTCCTTTGATATCCCATGGTGATATATGAGAGCATAGGGTGAGTGGTTCACCTTTTCCTTTGATATCCCATGGTGATATATGAGAGCATAGGGTGAGTGGTTCACCTTCCCCTATAGCTTATGATATATGCATAGGATGAGTGGTTCACCTTCTCCTATGGCATATGAGCAGGATGGGTGGTTCACCTCCTCCTAAGGATGCCCCAGCACTACAGATGGATGCAGTGTACTGTCGTGCTCCCTATGTCTAGAATGCATGGTGTTCAACAACTTGGTCTGCGATCAAATCCGGTTAGGGTTCTACCCGTGGACTAACTTTTGTCAATGGAGAGTGGCAAGGTCTTGTGAGTCACTCTCGATTGATTCTTCTTCATTATTACATCAGTGTTCAGTAGAGTTGATATGAGATGCAAAGATGGTACATGATGATAGGATGGCATAATGAAGGATGGATTGGCAGGTGGAATTCTCCCTAGTTGACAGGGAGTGTTAAAATTGGCAACTAGGGCCAAATTCCACTTTGGACAGCTCATTTGATGGAGATGATTATTGAATTGAATTCCTCTTTTCGAGAGGACCAAAATCAACCTAAAGATCACCCAAATCAGACAAGGAGAAATGTGTTTTTGAGGTCAAGCCCACACGTGTGCAAATTGTCAAGGTCGGCCACATCATCATGTAGGCTCACGTAGCCCAATGGACATGTCTCTTAATCCTCAATGACTTGTATAAATAGTAGAGACCACCCTCGTTTGGCACTTCATCAACTCACACATTCTTCTCTCTCCTCATCTGATTGGTTCGTGCACCTCATTGGGTAGTTGATTTCTTCACATGTGTGGCAAGAAGGAGGACAAAACTACAAGGCCAAAATTTCTAAAATTTTCTGCAATTTGACCAAAGTTTGACCAATGTTGACTTTGACTTTCTAGGCACCTTTTTGACTTCAATTTTCAAGGAGAATTTTTGTCTTAGCAAGACACATTCATTGGCACAACAATCGAGATTTTTTGGGTTGTTTGACCTATGTTGACAGTAGCCCTGTTTGACCAGAAGGTTGACTTTTGTTTGACTGGGTTTGACTGCTCTAAATAGGATTGTTTTCACTGTTGTTTGACCAGCTAAGGAGGTCAAGTTGAATGCACTTTGACCGAGCTGCTAAAGGGTTGCTTTAACCCTTGACCGTTGACTAGTTAAGGCATACACCACTGTTGATTTGACTGTTGTTGACCAAGGACAATTGCAGATTTGATAGGATTGTTTTGATCATCTATTAGCAAGTCAATTTTGACTTTATTGTACTCTCTCTCTCTCTCTGTTGAACATTTGATACAATAATAAGAAGAATCGATCAAAGGATTTTCACCATCTTAGGGTTTTTCCACCGCATTCACCAAATACTGGTGTTCTCTTGTCTTGGCTTGTCCTCTGCTTTTATTGTTCATGTTCTATCTACAGTTTTTGTTAATGTGATGATTAAGTGATTATTATTGGAAATTGTCACTAGGCTAACTAAAGGACATTGAAGAAATCGATGCAAGCATAGAACATACCATTGTTAACTAAAATTAACACATGTTGAGCAAGTGTTCCTTTTATCAAGAGCAGATTTACTATTGGGGCACATCATTTGAGAAGAAGGCATAACCCCCACCGCGGGTGACAATCCTCATTCCTCACCATGCCAATCATGATCAGCCTCCCTCCGCCAACACACCTGGCTAGCCATCTTCATTGTACAGCAGTTGGTACAGGCAGTTAAATTTCCACCCAATGTGAGTTTATGTATTCCTAATGGGTGTGTACACTCCTCTGCAATTCATAATGGCATACCATCATTCCAACACAAACATTGATCACCACACGCTTAATCCCATTACTAATCAGCACTACAACATGATAATCACCATGCCTCCTCCCTCTACCACTTTTGGCCTGACTTCAACTATGAACCATGTCATTTTTCTTCTCCATGTTTATGCATTCCCTAGTTGGTCCCGTCGTGGGAGTCTGTTGGCTATCACAACAATGGAGAATGGTCGTCAGTCTCCACCTGGTGTCGAGCTCCCTCATTCTTGCGAAATTCTCCTGGTTCCTCTGGGGATCGAACCGTTTGGCGTACATAATCCTCTGGCCCCGTCTCACCAACAAATGTTCATGTCTAATTATGGTGCACAAACTCTCTTAAGAGACCGCATCCCTCTGGCTATTGTACATGTCCTCTTAGCATTAACGACCAAGGCCACGATTCATCAAAAAATCATAATTTGAAGCAGCACCTGGGCAATCCAATTCAGCACTATAGGAGCTCGAATTCACTGCATCAACTCGCCCAATTTCAGTTGAGGCAGAGATCCAGTGCTTGCATGGCCATCAAGGGTCAGTATCTTGCCTTACAGGTCGCTCGTCTACATTCAAGATGGTAGCACCAATCGACCTCTCGGAGGAATCAATTGGCCTCAATTTGACTCACCTAGCCTCAACTTCGCCCAGGCTCACACTTGGAATGGCATATATCATGTGGTGGTCCAATTTGGGCACGAAGGATCTCACCTAAACCCCATGGATACTCCACTCATCGGGTCTTCGTTATATTAAGCAACCTCGGGGTCATGGCAATTCGACAGGGCACTCCTCGAGCTCAAGCTCCTCTCAAGGCTACAAGGAGAAGTGTCAGCAACTAGACACCATGACTAACCGGGTTCGAGTTCGGGAAGCAACCAGAGCTCCTCGTCAAGCACAGTTCGTGACCAGGCTCCATGTCATCAACACCAAGTACACGGTCCTTTTGGGCCTTTGTCAAATTCCAGGGCTGAGTCCATCCTCAACTAGCCAAAGCAGTGTCACCTGTCTCACTCATCGTTTGACTGATGTTGTCGGTTGAATATTGTCATACCGATTCTCCTAATTCTCCTTATTTTTGTTTAAAGCCAAACCTACGTGCCTGTAGACAGTCATATAGTTT
Organism: Pinus taeda; assembly: GCA_000404065.3. NCBI lineage: Eukaryota > Viridiplantae > Streptophyta > Pinopsida > Pinales > Pinaceae > Pinus > Pinus taeda. Next base: position 275,069 of record APFE030256652.1, read on the forward strand.
TCAAAGTATCTCCAATTTTGTAATTTTGTCTGATGCACTGCTTAAAAGGAGACAATGTAATGCCAAAGTACTGTACCTATGCCACTAGTCAAGTATTCCCTCAGGAAGACCAAGAGCACAAAGCCAATTCCTATGTAATCTTTTTATGAAGTAATAGAAGTTGAATCATTACACAAAAAAAGAAGAAGGCATAATAGTGGATCCACAAAAAATCAAAGCCATTAGAGAATGGCTAGCACCAAAGAATGTTTTCAAAGTTAAATATTTTATGGAATTAATCGGATATTACAGGAGCTTTATTGAAGGCTTTTCATGAATTGTTCATCCCAACACTTCTTTACTAAAGAAAAGGAACTAAGTTTAAATCTATAGCAAAGTGTGAAGAAAGTTTATAGCTATCGAAGGAGTTGCTTATCAGTGCAACTATTCTGAAGATTGAAAAGAGAAATTATGCCAAACATGACTTGGAGCTTGTTGCAATAATACATATATTGAACATGTGGAGGCATTACTTAATGGGGGAGAAATTTGAATTGAGGAAAGACCACAATGGTCTGAAATATTATTTAGGGAGATAGACTTGAAATGCTAGAAAAATAAGATGGTTGGAATTTTTAAGTGAATATGACTCTTGAAATCAAGTATATCAAAGTAAAGGAAAGTAAAATTAGTGATGCACTCAACAGAAGGGGGAGAAAATTGAATTAAGGAATGACCACAATGGTCTGAAATATTTGTTTAGGAAATCAACTTGAAGTGCTAGACAAACAAGATGGTTGGAATTTTTAAGAGAATATGACTCTTCAAATCAAGTATATCAAAGGGAAGGAGAATAAAATTATCGATGCACTCAACAGAAGGGCACATGGCATGCATGCTACAGCCATTAGTATGCAAAATTAGATTTAAAGAGCAAAATTTTAAAGTTGTTGTTACAGACCAGCACCACCTACAGGTAAAAGAAAGCTTACAAGAGGAGGATGTACAACAGAAATTTAAAAAGTATAAGTTAAAGGAAGATAGAGTGCATGCATAAAAATAGCGTATGTTCCTAATTCTCAGGCATTGAAGGAATTGAAGATGTTGGTATTGAAAGAAATGCATAATGTTCCATATGCAAGACATCCTGGTTATTAGAAAACAATTGCAGCAATGAATAGTCAATACTTTTGACCAGGAATGAAAAAGGATGCAGCTAATTACATACTAGGTGTATGAGATGTCAAAGAGTAAAAGCTGAGCATAGACACCGAGCAGGGTTGCTACAGTTGTTGCCAATCCCAAAGTAGAAATGGGAAGTTGTAAGTTTGTAACCATAGATTTTATTACTAAGTTGCCCAAAGCAAACAAGAAAAAATGATTCAATAATGGTGGTAGTAGATAAATTGACAAAGGTAGCCCATTTTATTCCAATGAAACTAAATCATGAGGTAACTAGTATTGCAGAGATATAAATGAAGGAAATTGTTCTGTCGCATGGAATACCTAAGGCAATTGTTTCAAAAAGAGATATGAAGTTTACTTTAAACTTTTGGAAAAAAATATTTAAAAGATTTGGTACAAAATTGATTTTTAGCACAACATATCATCCACAAATAAATGGGAAGACAAAGAGAGTCAAGCAAGTAATTGAGGATATGTTAAGAATACATGTGATGGATAAACCATCCAAGTGGGAAGATTATTTGCATTTCTTTGGGTTTTTCTACAACAATGAGTATCAGGCATCATTGAAGATGGGCCCACTTGAAACCCTATATGGCAAAAAATGCAATACTCCAATGAAATAGGACAACCCAACAAGCAAAGTAGTACTTGGAATAGAGTTGTACAATGAGATTGTAGAGCAGATGGTTAAAATTAAACAAAATTTAAAGGCTACATAGGACAAGCAAAAGAGTTATGCAAATAAGAGCAGGATAGTCAGAGAATTTAAAGTGGGAGAACATGCATTTTTGAAAGTGAAGCCTAAGAAAAGTTCCATGACACTGGACAGCTGTACCAAGCTGGCAGCCAAAATTCAATTTCTATGCTCCATTTGAAATATTGGACAGGATAGGACCAGTTGCATGCATGGTTGCATTGTCTGCTTCTATGATTGTGCATAATGTATTTCACGTGTCTTTGCTAAACAGTATGTGCATGATCTTAACCATATCATTCACTAGACTTTGATTTGAGTGGAGCTAGAAGGGGAATTTCAAGTACAACCAAAGCATATACTGGATGGAAAGGCCATAGTGCTATGAAACAAAGCCATAGAGCAGGTAAAGGTCCAGTGGACATATTATAGCCCTGAAGAAGTGACATGGGAGCTGGAAGACACAATGTAAGAGGCATACGCACATTTATTTTTTAATTGTTGATAAAAATTTCGATATATGTAGTATGTACACCTGCTTGGTGATGTGCACTAAGGACAGTTGCCAAAATAAGGGGAGGGGACTTTAATAGCCCACTTTTGATCCCTGGATTAATAATGTATGTTTGTACATGATGAAAGGCTGGAGAGCCTAGCAATGTAACAATTTTGAATATTAATAATACAAATACATCATTAGAGCCACAAACAAACAAAGACAAGAGTTTAGGGGGCTATAATTCCACGAGATAGGGGTGTAACTAGAGAGGCTAGACCAAAATTCCATATTTTACTTTATTCATATTTGAATTAGTTGGGGAAAAAGAGTTGCATGAGCTTCTTGGCGAAGCCCCATGGCATATTGTGAGCATTCATATGTTAATCATATTTTTGGATGGTTGAATGGGATTCATCATTCTTTCTTTCTCATTCATTCTTGTTCTTGCTTCTAGGGAGAGAAGAAGAAGATTGTTGTAGAGCGAGCCATTGTTGTTGACTGTATGAGAAGACTAGTTATTTTCCAGCAATGTGAAGATGTCTAAGTGCATGGATGCATTAGCATGTTGAGGAAAAATTGGCCACATTTGAGAATCTCTGGAGCTTCCAGCATTAAGATTTTTTGACTGTAAGCACTGGAGCCCTGAAGAAAAATGGAAAAGCCTGAGGAACTACATTGCAAAGAAGGAGATTCTATTCCTTGGGCTATGCAAGTTGAAGAGAAAGAGAGTTGGTAAGTTGAGATTGTTGTGTGATTGGTTGAGTAGACTATGACAACATGGGATTGTTGTGCAACTATACAAACTATGACAACATGAGAGTTTCAACTATCTGTATGAAAGTAAAGTCGATCTAGGCACCTGTTCTTGTGGATTCCTAGCCTCAACTCAGGGGTGACATACTGCTGAGAGATTTGAAGCAGCAGTGTCTATGATTGGGTGGAACATTTGACATCTGCAGCCAGTCAATGTGCTTGCCTAATAAAGGTAAATGTTCTCTGTTTATTATATTCATGTTTTGTTTACTATGTTTCATCCTACTGTCTATGTTGATTATATTATTTGTTAATGCTATGCATTGTGTGATGAATACGTATTTCTTGCTCAATGCATATGTTTCTTGATGTTTACACGAGTTTCTTTTCCGTTGCATGGTCCTTGAATTCATGTAAACTGTATCAATGTTTGAGAATCAGTTTAAGAATTTGAGTTTTCGAGGTATGCTGCAATTTGGGTACATTACAGTCGGCTCGAGAGCAAGAAAATTGTCATGAGATGCCTTGTCTTGGAGCTAGGTACATTACAAAATTAGTTTATTTCATAACAAAATACAACCCCTAGGGACACCCCCCAAAGACTAGAAAAGCACCAGACCAAACAAAGAGACATCCAACGCTGGTAGGGTTGGCTGTCTAGAGTTATTGCACAAATCTGCGAGTATAGATTCACATGATAACAGGTTCTCAGTTAGATGAACCAAATTTTACAAATTCTGTGACTTCTAGGTCAAAATTTATAGTCCCAAACTGGCCTCTTCAATGCCTAGGCCAATCTTGTCTACAGCATGTGTGCTAGTTTCAGTTGGTTGGTTGGTTGTGTTAGCTATGAAGTCCAGACTCCATGTGTAATTCACCAGGGGAGAACAAATTTGTAAGGCCAATACCAAACCTTGTATCTGATGCAATATATGTGTGTGTGTGTGTGACATTCGAATCATCATGTTGTTAAATAAAACATTTCAACCAATTTCTTTTCAAATGCTAAAGCAAAGGATCATTTACCTGCAAGCATGTCAAAAATCTTGACTTGGCGGGCTTTTTCGGCCGCTTTTTCAAGAAGAAGGGAAGTGCGAGCCTGAATAGAAACCCACAAACATTATGACTTGTTGGCACACAGAATTTCAATGATAGCCAGCCACAAATGAACTAGCTGTTAATAGACACAGTCCACTTCAAATGGAAACACTATTAGCCTACCTTAGCTCGTTCTTGAGCTTCAATTGATTCTGCCGATCTACTCTTGTGAGATACATTAAGTATTGATTCAGAAACCTCCTGTAAATGAAACACTGTACTCTCAGCTTGTAGTCCAATCTGACATTCAAAATATCCAAACAACTTTCACTTGTGTAAATTATAACTCTTGTGAAAACAACTACACCTTCGGCAAGATGTAGCGGCATTTGTTGAGATTGTCAAGTGGCCGAACTCGGGGATTAGGAGGTTCAAGTCCCTCAGTATGAAGTGCTTCCAATGGATCAAAGTCTCGCTACAATGTTCACATGGATTAAAAAAAGTATATTCTCTCTTGCATCAAAATCTTTAAGAAAAATTATTCAAAATCAACTGAGCTCACTCCTTAAACTTTGGAATTCAAATGTCAACTTTCCTAATTTACTGATTCTAGTTGCACATTAAAAGCCAATAGAATGATCAAACTTATGAATGTAACCAACGATCAAATTACTTAAATCCTAATCCATATACTTAGACGGTAGACCACTGAAGATTATGATGTTCTGCAATGTGGAGATGAGACCTGTACAAGGAATTGATTCCCTCTATTTATCAGGCAATAGACTCTTATAAAACAAAAACATAAAAAAGTTACTCGTGCAAATGGAGTTTTTGGGAAATTCTAATTTATAAACTATTAGAAGTTGACATATGGCAGCAAATGGAGACTAAATGTTATTTAGCCCACTCGACTAGTTCAAGCATGTGTTAGGAATTTTAACAGCTGCAGTCATACCTAAGAAACTAAGGTCAGTACGAGTACGGACACCTTGAGAGAGCTCATTTTATAGATTATAATAAGAGCAAGGAATAAAATGGAACAATACATGTGCAAAAAGCACCCATAATAGCAAAAATCCTGCCAAAAAATAGGAATTGGCCATGAAAATAGGAGCTGCCATGTAATTTCAGGAGTTGTGTCACAAACTACTACTACCTAAGTCACCTGGCTCAAGTTCATGTTTAGATTTGGTAACAATGAAATTCAGAGATAAATTTGTCACTCCATAATATTATAATAAAATATTTGAGTTTGATATAGAGAAGTAAGCTAATTTTATCTGACTAAAGCTACTAGTAAGTTATGGTCCCATCTTTGCAGATGCTTTTCATTATCTTACTGCTAACAAAATTAAATGTGGCAGATTGTTAAAAGAATTGTATGAACTGATAGATCAGTTAAAAGCAATTGCAAATATCCACAGTCATCAAAAGTATGTAAATTGTGGCTGCCAAAGCGAGGCCCTTTCACCAAAACTGTTGAGAAGAACTTCTTTAAACAGTAGAAGTCACATTCTCCTAACAAACATGGAGTTATGTTTAATCCCTGTACCTAACCAGCTTGGAAGATATTCTAATAGAAATATCACTATCATTCCTATCAAGCATTTCTTTCAATTTCCGTTGAACCATAACTTCCATCCAAAATATGTAGTTGAGCTCAAAATAGGACTAAACCATAAAAGGGGTGACCAGGATTTCCGTATAAAGTTTTGCCAGACTTGACTTTCATATGGCATAAAAAAGGAGTGAAAGTAATAATACCCTTCCTATTACTAATGAGTCATTGGTTCACTGATAAGCTTGATTTACTATTAAACCTTCAAGCAAGGGTTCATTCTCGCCACCTGAAATAGCATTAGTTTCAAAGGGATGAGGCCAGTCGCAAGTCCCAGGCAATTTTCACAGAAAAGTAGCCTAAGGAAGCTACTATATAAAGGCCAGTTGTAACGCAGATTGGGGTTCAATCACTAGACGTGTTTGATTGTTTACTGTAAAGTGAATGCTTTTATGTGATTTATTTGCAGATTTATAAGGCAAATGTTAAGACGTTTCCTCCAAGGCCATGTCTGAAACACACTGTTATCTGCAGGTAAAATATATTAAACACTTCAGAAGAACTAAATTACAATAATAATCCACCAAATCTTTAAGTAGTTCGATTGATTCTTTGAGAACAGAATAAAAATGCACGAATTTTAGTCAATTTATCATGTCAACAGTTTGGTTTGCTTCTCAGAATGTAATGCTAATTATTTGGCATCAATTTCATACTTAATCCAAAGAACAATAAAAAGTGCGACACAGACGACCACAGTCCAGATGGTCTATAGCAAGTTTAAATTTAATGGCGGTAACGGGATTAAAGTGGGATACTTATTTTAAGTAAGAATTTGAAATGCAGGAGCCAATACGTAAAATGTATGTGGGTAGAGTCTTACCGACAGGAAGTTTAAGTGCGGTGGCAACTCCTCCGTCTCTTGCTCCTCCTCAGACCCAGACATGCTTCAAAAACACTGATCTGGAAGTTTGGCTGGTTAGTCAAAGAAACTCTTAAACCGCAACGAAGGTTTAAAGCCCGCCTAGCTCTGTTTAATGGCCCTCGAGCGCTCAAATTAAAATTTGGATATAAAATCTTTTAGGCGGAATAGAACTGATTCTGGAAACATTATTAAGGGCCTTTTTAAATATTTGTGAAAAATAGATTTTCCAAACTTAAGAGTTGATGTGGATTCGGATTCATGTAGTATTAGGTTAGTTGTTATTTAAAGTCACGTTACGTATTGTCATAGTTAGGATGAGATATTGATCTTCTTGTTATATTATTTAATTTGAAATTATTTTTGTGAGTCAAAGTAATATTTACTAGCAATTGTACTAGATGTTGTAAAGGAAACGCCATAAGGCAGTGGTGTAGGAAAGAGTAGCATTAAACTATTACTCTTCCATGATGACATTGAAATTGTCAGCATGTGTTGCAAAAGGGTTTAAATGGAATTTTGGATCTTTGTTAAAGAGGGGTTTAAGGAATTGCATCATTTCACATGACAAGAGTATCATTTTTGTTAAAGAGGGGGTTTAAAGAATTGCATCATTCACATGACAGGAGTATCCTCACTATCACGTTCTCTCTTTTTGGTTATTTAGTGTAGTTGCTAAAGAATGTATTGTAGAGATAACAAAGATCTCTATCCTTAGCAATTATTGACTAGAATACTTTGATTTGGTATTTTGGTTAAACATCCATATGTATTTGCACTGGCGAAACTTATGTTTGAAGTATTAGCCTACTTGAATGGTTGGAATATATCCATACCCTATTTGTATATGCCAACATTATTTTGGATTCAAGATTTCTTGCAATTGATATAACTCCCTTTAGTGTCATTTAAATCTATTGACATTTTTCCCCCAATTCAAACTCTAGCAAACATTTGTATCATTATCTTTTTGATGAGTCTGTAGACTAGATCATAGTGACCTACATCGAATGCTTTTGGATAAATTATAAGAAGATGAAGTTGAAGCCAAAATATGAATCTTTTGAACAAGGTTGTTGAAAATATCAAATTACCATACTCTATAACAACTATGGTAAATTTGAATAATGAAGCCTCAACACATTAGATCTTTGAATTGTAGAGAGGACTATGAGCCTAGAGTAGGATGCCAAAGTCCTTTTAATTGATGATATCAACAATCCAAGAAGCATTATTAACCAAAACATCATAATTAACCAAAAATCATTATTAGGATTTGATCTTCCAAAAATCATCTATAACGAAAACAATAAATTTGTTAACTATATTTGGTAATTGTTATGGAATTGGTTTATACCAAATAAAGGAAAGTATTTCCTTTTGTTTACTGATATGGATCAATTTGTTAATATAGGTTGTCATTGATGTCAATATGGCAGTGTTTGTGATGGCAAATTCTTGTGACATGTGTGGTTGCCCATTAAGGCCCATTGATTATAATGTTTCCCATGAAGGATCCAAGGATTGGTTACAGATGCAATAGAAACAGTGGAACCAAGGAGGAAAGATATCGGAAGCCATCAAAAGAGAAAGCCAAAGAGTAAGAGGAAGAAATTCATCGGAAGGAGCAAAGAGGAACACGCAACGAAGAAAGAGCCAAAAAGAGGAACACATCATCGAAAGAAGAGTTATCGGAAGAGCGGAAGAGTGAAGAGAAGTCACAGGAGCGAGAACCCAAGAGTAAGAGCCATATAGAAGGAATTAAGGAGAAATCAATATCGATAATATTCATCGACGGATCTATTATGTGCCACTACCCAAAACCCCCAATGCGATATGTACTACGGACCCGAAACATGTTATAGTAATAGCCCTATACAATATCGCATTTGTCACATAATCGCAAGCCATAAAGGGATGTTTCATTCAAATCTGTCGATTGTGATATATATATATATATATATATAATATATATATATATATAGATATAGATATATATATTCGGACCCGACTGCTCCATTAGAATACACCGTTATTTTATATCGTGTCCGCCTCATCAAACTTTCATATCACAAGTCTTAAAGGAATGTCACACTAAAACTGCGATTGCGATAATACATGCAAACCCTCTGCACCATTATAACATGACTTTATACAATATTGCATCCGCAATATCGCTAGTTTCTAAGGGATGTCAAACCATCGATTGCGATAAGGCTGTGGACCCGACGGATTTATTAACAATTGTTTAATATCATATCGCATCCGCTCCGTTGGCAGTAGGGGGATCAACTATGTTATGAAGACCTCTGGAAGTTGCGATTGTGATTAAGGTGATGATGTGGCACATGGGACCTTCAATATGGGTATAACCTCTCTTATGATGTGATTTCTGTGGATGAAAGACTCTTTGACATATTTTAACTCATAAGTCAACCTCTCCTCCACCTGTGAATACGTTGTTTCGATTCACTGGCAAAAATCATATGTATAGACATATACAAGTTGAAACACTTCACTTGATTGAGGTGTATCAGGCACCTAACACAGAGAACAAGGAAAGTTCACAACTTGTGAACTTGAAGAAACAGAGTAAGCTAAAGGTCTAGTAGACGCAGAAGGTGCAGTAGAAGCCGAACGTCTGGCAAACGTAGAAGGTCCAGTAGAAGCCAAAGATTTGGCAGATGCAAAAGGTACAGTAGAAGCTGAAGGCCGAGCGAAGAAGGAAGCTAAAGACAGAGCAGGAGGACAATCTTTTGACTTGATTCATCTTGAAAGATAGGGTGGGAGCCCTTGGGGTTGGTGCCTCAGAATTGGAAGGATTGGTGTCCTTGGAGTTGGTGCTCCTAAATCCAAGGTTGGTGCTTTCACAAGATCGGTCGAAGCCCTAGAGGTCGAAGCCTCATCAAAACCAAGTTGGAGCTTGGAACACATTTATATTGTATTTATTACTTTACTCAATAGAATTATACCTATACATTTCTCTATTTAAATTGTGAAGAATTAAACTGGTAATAATAAAAATTGAAAGAAAACACTGATTCACCCCCCTCCAGTATTTCCAACAATTGGTATCAAAGCCAGCTTCTACTTATCAGCCTAACAACTAGAAGAAGGATTCTTAGTCACAATGAGAAATCAAGAAATGTCAGGAAGACTTCCTCTGTTCGATGGCACAAATTTTGGTTTTCTGAGAAAAAAAAAATTCTACTACTTAATGTCCCTTGGACCTGAAGTTTGGCATTCGGTTTTAAATGGGTACACAGCTCCTTCCACTCTTCCAACAGATCAAGATGAAAGGAAAGCTTACATTGCAAATGCAAAAGCTTCAAATTCCATCACTAGTGGAATCACTAATTCTGAATTTACAAAAGTCATGAATTCTGACTAGGCCAAAGAAGTATGGGATAAGCTAGTTAGCTTATAAGATGGGGACTCCAAAGTTAATAAGGCAAAGCTTCAAAATCATAGAAGACAATTTGAAAGTCAAAAAATGGATGATGAAGAAGATATTGCATCATACTTTCTCCGAGTAGCTGAAGTGGTCAACTCTCTTAAAGGATTGGGAGAAAACATTGAAGAAAGCACTATTGTTCAAAAGGTCTTAAGATCTCTCCCAAACAGATTTCACTCCAAAGTAAGTGTTATAGAATCAATGAAGGACCTAGATACTCTCAAGATGGATGAACTTCATGGAATCCTCATTGCCTATGAGATGAGAAAAGGAAGCCCAAGTTCCAAAGATGCAACATTCAAGGCCTCAAAATCAAAAAAGGGAAAATAATGGAATACCAGTAGTGATGACTCCGATGTTGAATCCGAATTGGCACAATTTGTACGAAGACTAAAGAAAGGATCTAAGCTAAAAGGTAAGTACCCTCTTATTTGTTTCAAATGTGGAAGAATAGTTCATTATGCTGCAAAATGTCCTCTTAAGCATGATAATGATGATGAGGAAAATTCTAAAAGGATGGTATACAAAAAAAAGGTTCAATAAGAAGAATTCCTTCTCTAAACAAGATGAGTTTGATGAAGATGAATTTGTAGTCATAAAAAAGAAATCAACTAATCATTTCCCTCGTCGCAAAGGAGGTAATGATGAATCAGATGAAGAAAATGACTATGCTGGAAGCCAAGAAGTATTATTCATGGCATTCACAAATGATGATGATTCAGATCTAGTAGGAAATGTTGATGAATTGTTAATGAGTGCCATTGAAGAAAATAAAAAATTATGAAATAAAATCATTTCTCTCAAGGTAGAAAAGGAGGAAGCAAAAAGAAGGGAAGACCTCTTGAAAAATAAGCTAAAAGAAAAAGAAGAAATTTGTGAAGAAAGTGAAGCCGAAATAGTATCTCTAAGGAAGGAATTGGAGCATGTCAAAAAGGGTTGGGAAAGCTCTCAAATACTTGACATTATCCTAAATGATCAAAAACCTCAACATGACAAATCTGGGATAGGTTTTAAAGGAGAAGCATCAAGTACTAAGAATAATGTGAAAAGCTATGCTGATATACTTTCCAGCAACCCAAAAGAAGAAAGATTATTTCATCAAAGGCCCATCTCAAATCCAAAGAATGAAGAGAGAGTAACTCCAAGGAAGAATGTTGATTCAAATCATGGCTATTACAACAGATACAAAACTATATTTTTTGGGCATTGTTTTTATTGTAAAAATTTTGGTCATCAAGCTAAACATTGCATGGCTTGTAAGAATGAAACACCAAAGTTGAAGGATCAAACAAACAAATCGTATGGTCTCAAAGGGCAAGGACAAATCAAGACCTACAACTCTTTTGATCCCTTGGCCAAATTTGATCCAATTTGCTCATTATGTAATGATAATGGACATAATGAACAAAATTGCCCTCTCAAAAGAAGAGAAGCAAAAAATGAGAATCCCAACACGAATAAATTTGGCCTAGCTCTATGTGCTCATAGTGATGAAAATCATTGGTTTGTGGATAGTGGGTGCTCCAGATATATGATAGGTGACAAAAGGAAGTTTGTCTCATTAAACAAAAGGAAGGAAATGTATCCTTTGGAAGTGGATCTGCCAAAATTGCTAGAAAAGGAACTGTTACCCTTATTAATGGAAAAGAAAAGGCTCAAAATGCTTTGCTAGTAGACAGGCTCAAACACAATCTCTTGAGTGTTAGCCAAATCTGTGATCAAGGACATAATGTTGTCTTTAGCACTAAAGTTTGTGAAATAAGGAACTCTTCCTCAGGGGAACTTGTGGCGAAAGGAGTTAGAACATCATACAATGTCTACATTCTAAACAAAATTCAAGAAGATAAATGTTACTTAAGTCAAACAGATGAAAGTTGGTTGTGGCACAAGCGACTTGAACATACAAGTTTCGATAACTTGATCAATATCAGCAAGATTAATGTAGTACGAGACATCCCAAGTTATTCAAGCCAAATCAAGGAGTATGTGGTCCATGTCAACATGGAAAGCAAACTAGAACCAACTACAAGACCAAGGAGTTTTCTACATCAAAACCTTGGAGATCATCCATGCTGATTTATGTGGACGAACTAGAACTCCAACACTCCAAGGAGAATGGTACTTTGTTTTATTTGTTGATGACTATACTAGAATGATGTGGGTATATTTCATAAAATATATAAATCTGAAGCATTTGAATGTTTTAAGAACCTTAAAGCTCTTGTAGAAAATGAAAAGGATTCTAAGATTAAATGTCTTAGAACAGATGGAGGGGGAGAATTCACATCAAAAGAATTTGATGACTTCTGTAAAGTACATGGAATCGAAAGAGAACTCTCTGCTGCCAGAACACCCAAGAAAAATGGGGTAGTTGAAAGAAGAAACCGAACTGTTCAAGAAATGGCAAGAACAATGTTAATAGCAGCTGACTTGCAGCCAAAATTCTGGAGAGAAGCAATCGGGACAGCTGTTTATATTTTGAATTGAACTCAATTAATACCAAATAATGAGAAGACTCCTTATGAACTATGGAAAGGAAGACCTACTTCAGTAAAATACTTCAAGATTTTTGGAAGCAAGTGCTTCATAAAAATCAATGATGACTCACCAGGAAAATTTAATTCTCGGGTTGACAAAGGAATATTCCTTGGATATTCTACAAGGAGCAAAGCCTACAAGTGCTACAATAATTGACTACGGAAAATAGTGGAAATCATTGATGTGAATATTGATGAAGACCTTCCAGAAAAAGAAATTGAAGATCGTGAAGTTGACCGTCTCATTGAAGAAAATGAAGAAGAACTTGAAAAAGAGGAAAAATATCAAGAAAAACACAAGGAAAAAGAACCATCTCAAACCCCTTCAAAAGTGAAGTTTCCCCAAAAACATCACCAAAACAGCAGATTATTGGCAATATAGATGAAGGGATGCAAACCCAAAGAAGGATGACAAGTACACCAAAGAAAAATGATGTTTCTCTCCTATCTATGATAGAACCAGAAACATTTACTCAAGCATGTAAGGATCCTCATTGGGTAAAAGCCATGGAAGAAGAAATGCCTAAAATCGAGAAGAATGAGACATGGGAGCTAGTACCTTGTCCAAAGGATAAAAATATAATTGGAACAAAGTGGGTGTTCAAAAGAAAAATGAATGAAGATGGACAAATCATCAGAAATAAGGCAAGGCTTGTTTGTAAAGGTTATTCACAAATTGAAGGAATCGACTTTGAAGAAACCTTTGCACCAGTAGCTCGTATGGAAGCTATAAGGATGTTCTTGGCATTTTCTTGCTCAAAAGGATTCAAAATCCATCAAATGGATGTAAAATCAGCATTTTTGAATGGGGAACTCAAGGAAGAAGTCTACATGGAGCAACCAGAAGGGTTTAATCTAGCAGAAGGAAAGGACTTTGTTTGTCAGTTGAAAAGGGAATTATATGGGTTGAAACAAGCTCCTAGAGATTGGTACGCAAGATTGGATCTCTATCTACAACAACAAGGCTTCAAGAAGGGGGTCGCAGGAAGTAATCTCTACATAAAGATGGAAGAGGATCAATTATTAGTCACTCTTGCCTATGTTGATGATCTGATTTTTGCCAGAAATAATGATGGGATGAGGCATGAGTTTGCTCAAAATATGTCAAAAGAGTTAGAAATGTCGATGATGGGAGAGTTATCTTACTTCCTTGGACTACAAGTATCTCAAACCACGGCAGGCATGTTCATATCTCAAGCAAAATATCTTAAAGACATGCTTAAAAGATATCGAATGGAAGATTGTGCACCCATGAGCACACCTATGACCACAGGTTGCAAATTAAGCAAAGATGATGACTCTCCTTCGGTAGATGCAACTCATTACAGGTCAATAATTGGAGCCCTCCTATACTTAACTGCTACGAGACCTGACATTATGCAAGCAGTAGGAATGGTGGGAAGATTTCAATCAGCTCCTAAACAATCCCATTTGTTGGCTGTAAAAAGAATTCTCAGATACTTGAAAGGAACTCCTAATTTTGGTCTTTGGTACCCTAAGAGCTCAACTTTTACTATGACTGCATATGCCGATGTTGATTGGGCCATAAGTGTCAATGATAGAAAAAGTACTAGTGGAAATGCATTCTTCCTGGGAGATTGTCTAGTATCTTGGCTTAGCAAAAAACAAACATCCATATCATTATCTATAGCTGAAGCCGAGTATATAGCTACTGCAGATTGTTGTACTCAAATATTATGGATGAAGGAAGCTCTGAAAGATGTCAACGTAGATACCAATCAACCAATCACCATTTATTTTGATAGAACAAGTGCTATCAATCTCAGCAAAAATCTAGTGATGCACTCAAAGACCAAACATATACCAATCAAGTATCATTTCCTTCGTGAACAAGTAGCTGAACAAAACATCAACTTGGAATATATCAATACTAAGGAGCAGATAGCTGATATTTTCACAAAACCTCTTCCTCGAGAAGCATTTGAACATCTTTGCCAAAAGATGGGGGTTATTTCTCTAGCATCACATTAAGTTGATTCATAAAGATGTTGCATGACAGGGGGAGTAGTTCAACGAGGGGAGTTCTTGTGCACCTTTTTGCCATTGATGTCAATAGGGGAGAGAAGAAGAATATTGCCATCAATGACAAAGGGGGAAATTGTTAATCTAGGTTATCATTTATGTCAATATGGTAGTGTTTGTGATGGCAAATTCTTGTGACATGTGTGGTTTCCCATTGATGCCCATTAATTATAATGATGCCCATGAAGGATCTAAGGATTGGTTACAGACGTAATAGAAACATTGGAACCAAGGAGGAAAGATATCGGAAGCCATCAAAAGAGAAAGCCAAAGAGTAAGAGGAAGAAATTCATCGGAAGGAGCAAAGAGGAACACGTAGCGAAGAAAGAGCAAAAAAGAGGAACACATCATCGAAAGAAGAGCTATGGGAAGAGTGGAAGAGTGAAGAGAAGTCACAGGAGCGAGAACCCAAGAGTAAGAGCCATATAGAAGGAATTAAGGAGAAATCAATATCGACAATATTCATTGATATATCTATTATGTGCCACTACCCAAAACCCTCGATGCGATATGTACTGTGGACCCGAAAAATGTTATGGTAATAGCCCTATACATTATCGCATAATTGCAAGCCATAAAGGGATGTTTTGTTCAAATCTGCCGATTGTGAAATATATGAGGACCCGACTACTCCATTAGAATACATCGTTATGTTATATCACGTCTGCCTCATCAGAATTTTCATATCACAAGTCTTAAAGGAATGTCATACTAAAACTATGATTGCGATAATACATGCGGACCCGCTACACCATTATAACATGACTTTATACAATATCGCATCAACAATATCGCTAGTTTCTAAGGTATGTCAAACTGTCGATTGCGATAAGGCTGTGGACTCGACGGATTTATTAACAACCATTTAATATCATATTGCATCCGCTCCATTGGCAATAGGAGGATCGACTATGTTATGAAGACCTCTGGAAGTTGCGATTGCGATTAAGGTGATGATGTGGCAGGTGGGACCACCCATTATATGGTTTCAACTATGTTGATATGTGAATATCGTGATGTTGATATCGGAGGACAGAGCATGTGCACACTTGTAAAACCTCTAATGTTAGGCCCCTATACTACTAGTGTAGCCCCTTATTGTTATTAGTACAACCCACTTATTATATTGATGTACCCATGTAGTGCCCATATTGTTACTATTGTGCCCCATAGAAGCCCACTATTGTTATTATTGTGCCCTTACATTATTATTGTTGTGTCGGCTATGATTATGTTATGACCCCTTAGAGTCGTATATATAGAAAGGAGGTCTTTTCATTTGTATCATGGAAGAATTGTTCATTTGTGTAATGTAAAGGAGGTTGCCCCCTCAAAGAGGCTGAATTATAATGCATTGATCTCTCTTTTCTATCTTTTTGTGAGCTGGTTTCATAACATTTGGTATCAGAGCTTTGGATTCTAGGGTTTCGCTGCTCCAAATAGGTCATCGTGGCATTTTCACTATAAACTCTTTTTTTTTTTTTTTTTTTTTTTTTTTTTTTAAAACCCATTGAGAAGAACTTGCGTTGACCTCTGATCGATTCAGAGCTTTTCGATGCTATATTGGTGCGAGATATGATCTTGAGGAAGTTGCGTCTTTTTGTAGACTCCTTGAATTACATTCCAAACAGGTGACCTGGGGAAAATCGTCATAACTTTCTCTCTGAGCATCGGATTGAAATTTCATCAGAAGGTACAGAAAGAGGATAGACTTTGATTTCTTGCATATATATCTTACAGCCAAAGGTCGAAACAATGACATGTGGCACTTCGTACAAGTTCGCTCTACTGAACTAGTCTATAATCAGGTCACTGTTGGAGATTTGGCATAACTCTTCCTTGGAGAATCCAATTTGAATCAGACTTGTGGCATTGGAAAGAGGACGCAGAGGGCTATTGTAGGTCACATTTTAGAACTTAAAGATTTGAAAGTATAGAGTTACAGTCGTTTCAAGATTGAGCTCCTAAAATCAAGAAAAAGCAAGATGAGGAAGTTTGATGGCAAGGATCCGGTAAATTGGATACTTCAGATGGAGCAATATTTT
>APFE030256657.1:0-27037 GCA_000404065.3 Pinus taeda
CAACGAATCTCTACAATATCCATAAAAAAACCTCACAATAAAAATACCTATCAACATAATTATTTAAATTTAAATAATACTCGATTTATAATAAATAGTTATTTAAACTTTTTATGTTTTAATATTGAATATTTATACTACAAATAATTACAAATAATCACATACGTCGTAACCCCCAAAATCCACCTTTTTCCCATCAAAATCATTAGGTTTTTTTAAAGATACTTCTCACTCTTCATGACGAACTTTCAACCAATCATATCCTCCTTTTTCCAATCATATTTCTTACATACATGTCCCTTTCAACGTATACCTCAAGACTCCCCTTTGATCATGTTTCTTATATGTTTATTCTTTTCCATATATATCTCAAAAACTCCATTGCCATGGTTTAATTTTTTTAAATAATAATTTTTTTTTTAAAGGTAACCTTTAGAGCTTATTATATTATAATAGTTAATTTTATATATATATATATACTATATTTTATTAAAGTTTGATAGAATTACATTTTTATTATGTCTAATTTCTTCATGTCAATGAGGTGAGAAGTTGACATGATGAGAAATGTAGTTCTACTAAACTTAAAAAAATAATATTATTATTATTATATTATAGACTGTATATTAATTATTATTTTAGTCAAAAAAAAGTTAAATAAATGTTTGATTAATATTATTAGATTTTTATTAATATTGAGGATTTAGGGAAAAATAACTTTTTAAATCAAATTAAAATAGTTTAAATTTTACTTTATAATTAAAAAAAATTCAACCTAATGAGTTTTATCTATATTAAAACTATATTTTGTCTACTTTTTAAAATTAAAAAATTACTTGACTATAAAAGCTTTTCTTTTGTGAGCTAATACAAAGGATTTTCATTAATAAAAAGAGTTTACATGGAGTTCATTCAACCGAACTTGGCAGATTCTACATCATTACAACAAACATGAATATCACAGGCACCCATATCAGACGAAGGCAACAAAACTCAGAGACAAAAACCAAGCTATACAAAGAGATTTGTTCCATGTCATACAACAAAAACCAACACTGAGCTTCTTCTAAGATTACAATGGTAGCTACACACAAAAGACCATAATTTCCAGCACCGCCATGCCAAAAATGAACAAAGACCAATAGGTACACTTCACCAATCTTGCTGAAACAAATCATTTTCCATTCCAAAAATGAACCAAGACCAATAGTTACACCGTGCCATCCCTACAAAACAAGAGCTTCTGTTTGTTGCAATATACCATCTATTTGGTTGTGCCAAACAAGAACCATTGGCTACCACAATATACCATGAACCAAGGAATCAAAGCAGAGGTCTGATGGAGACCAAAAGAAACGACCTTGAGCTAAAGAGGTTTGAACATGAGACTGGATTATGTCCAGGGCCATCCAATGCAACTGAGAATGTGTCATTGTACCCAGATACCAACCAGAGTCCACAAGGGAAAAACATCAGAAGCCAAAACAAATGTAGGCTCAAAAAACAATCTCCCAACCTAGTTTTGCCATGTATCACCATAGAGAAGACCACAAAAAACAATGAAACACTAAAAATTATGAAGCTTGAGAACATCAAAATTATAAGTTGAGACCCTCTAAGAGTGTTGTCAATATACACAATACTATTACCATGACCACACCATGACCAAAGTTAGACACGTGGAGTGTGCATGTCATTCAACATAAATGAAAAAAACATTCTTTCCAGGATTACTCCCATCGGGAAACTCATTCATACAAGTTAGAAGCCTTTTTAATTTTTATTTTTCACCATCCACTTTGACCACAATTAAGAATGTTGTAATGTCTTTCAAAAAAACAATCCATGAGATATAACTAAACTTGATTTCTTCATCAAATCATTGATTTAAATATTAGAGAAAAAGTGGAGCATAATTGAGACCATGTAACACATGAATATATCATCTTTCTCTCCAACAATATAATTAACCTTAATCTAATTTCAAACTTATTAAATATATTATCTAAAATTATTAATTTGAAACTTATTAAGAACATAATATTATTTCAAATAATGTATTAACATTCGAAACCCGTTTATTTTATGTATTTTTAGTTTCTGATTTTAATTTATATTATATATATTTTGGGCAAAGACTAAACTAATTATATTAAAGAAGTTGAAAAAATATTTACAAGAGGTTTTAACCTCTAAGAGTGAGTGAGCAACTCTCTTTCAAAACTGTTCACAAAAAAGCCTGTTCTGCTGATTGTAAGGAACATGATAACATCAGTAATACACTTCTAAACTGTTCACAAAAAAGCTATCAGCAGTAATACACTTCAAAGCATAGGATTAAGGCATTACAGGCTTGGAAATCTACAAAAAAGCAATACAGTGTCAAAAATGCAGAGCGCATGTGCTTGCTTGTCTGGAAATGTCGCCAGCCGCGGTACGCTTCGCCATGGTTGCCGAGCAGATGTAACCGATCATGAACAAAACAGAACATAATGTAAACATAACAAAACATATATATTACCCCCAGACCAGGAGCTGCAGACCTTACCCGCAGAACAACGAAGATTACTTGAGATTTTTGGAGTATTGCTCAGCTTCCTTATCCGGATCTCGTTCCCAGGTAACCTCCATTCCTTCCGGGATATCTTCAGGTCTTAGAATTCCTGGCGGCAGCTTGAGGTAAAGGATATTGGCAAAGGACTTGTCAGGCTCCTTGTCCAAGGCTTGCTTCTGGGGAGAAGCCTTCCTGGTGACATCCATTGCTTGAGGAACCTCCGTAGATTGCTGAGCTATGTTCATGGTGTCCTCGGCCTTCATGCTTCCAATCTCCTTTAGGACCTCTTCCTGCTCCTCAGAATGTACACAGGTGCTGTCTTCTTCGAGCCTGCTCTGAGAGGAAGGAATGTAAGAGCTATCTTCCATTCCCCTCCTCTGTGAAGAGTTGTCCGAGCTAGGCGTTTGTTCCTCTGTTTCCTCCTTCCCGCTGTCTCCCTCCTCCTCTTCTTCAAAGAAAATAACTGTAACAAGCGCTGAGACAATGGGCTTGTTGGTCCAGCGTCTGAATTTGAATTTCGTCGACTGCACAGTATTGCTTATGACATATCCGGAGTCTTCTGACCCAATTGAGGTGGGCGAAGCACAAGCAAGGGGAGAAATACGACGTGGGCTTTGATTGCCCCTGCCTCCAGAGCTTCCCCTCTGCCCATAATTGCGACCACGGCGAGGAGTAGCGCGCAGACGAGGAGCCATAGGATGCGTGTAATGCTCTGTTGCCACCGGAAGATTACACAAAACCGCAATTACTTCCCTGTTCACCTCGGAAATGAGTAATTCGAAGTCGTTTACTGGAGAGATCCCGCTTCCGCGTTGCAGCTTTAGTAAAAGACGAGACCTTTGGTTATTTCCGACCGCAACCTCCCAAGAATGCCATGAACCGGACTTCGACCCTGCACAGAATTTGACCTTGAGGGAAGGCTTGCTACCGCCGAAGCCTCCCTCCTTCCTTGCCAGTCCGTCACCTCCTTCCGCGTTAGAGCCCCAATTCTCCTCCTGCTCAGACAAACAGATCGCCGCGAACATTCTGGTAGCCATGCTGTAAATTCCCTCAGAGTTTCCTTGGGACAGAAGCCTGATTAAATGGCATTGAATGCCATTCAATACCATCTTTTGAAACATCATACCAAACCGCCTGTGCGCCGGCTCGCTATCCTATACGCGTGGCTGACACATGGCGCTCTTTAGTTCATGTTGACACCCGCATCCGGGTTTTTCATTGTCTACTTTGACCATCACACACATATTGTAATGTTTTTCAAAACCAACCATCTTTGAAATATAAATTAATAACTTTATTCAAACATTCTATATTTTGAAATTTAGAGATTTTTTAAAATCAAATGTCGATATTTGTTATTTAAAACCCATTTTTAATTGTATATATGATTCAATACCTTAAAAATTAGCTATAACACTTGGAGAATTCACAAGTAAATCTGTAATTCCAAATTTTAACCTAATTTGAAATTTATCAAATACATTTAATTATGCAATTTAAACTAATTAGGCAGAATCTTCCAAATTTATGTCAAGTGCTCCCGATCTCCGGGACACAATGGCGAAAGATCAGCTCGAGTTGAGTTCAAACACTTAAATACCAACTGGTTTCAAGAACTTTCATAAATACCAATATGACCGTTGACAAAAATGTGACCGTTTAAAACACTAGCGACTCAAATCCCAATGACGCCAAGGTCATTCTTTGTCCTCTGCTTTTTGCTTTTCCGGGCTTCTGCTGCCGCGCCTCTGGCGGGTTTCCTTCTGTATGCATCGTAGATTTGTCGTTCAATTCGCGTCAATGCAGTCGCCTGCGTTTCCCCCATCGCTTTCTGTTTAGTAGCCATGGTTTTATGAAGCAAGTTTGAACTAAATCCGAGCGTCATGGTAGGAATATCTGTGGCATTGGCCGTGGAGCATCTGCCCAACGCAAGCGTCCCGTCAACAATTTCTCTGGCAGCAAAGAACCGATTCATCTTGATTCCTAATCTCGATTTCCGGTCAACAGTGAAGGCCAATGTCAAGCAATTTGTGGAACAATTTCTCTACATTCCTTCCCATTTGCAGTCCCTCTCGGCTCCCCTGTTCACCAAGCTAGGTGAAAACGAGTCTGTGGAGGATCTGTATCGTAGATATGACTGTCATGCCGAGGCGCAGGATCCTGGTATCCATGTAGACGAAGATACCTATACATTTTGGGGCAGAGAAGCTGGCAAAAGCGTTGATTTACAGGATGAACTTGCGCTGGAAGATTATCATATACTAGATAAAACCAAGATCTGCCTCAAGGTACTTGCATATTCTCCTCCAGACTCTTCATGGTTTTCATCAAATCAGGGAAGTAGTTTGCTCTCTTATTTATAACTTCCGCTGTTATGAAATTTTGTTTGGTAACCTAAACTTCCTCTCAGTCGTTGAGCATGTTTCCCATTATATTTGACTCTCTGCTAATCAGGGTATCCTGTGGGTTCAGTACACTGCCCACCGCATTCGTGGCTGGGGCTTTCACCCTGTCTCGGATGCAGTTTTGGACTGGAGCCAGGGATTTGTACTTGGGTTATCCTTGCAACAAGCTCTCCAACCTAAACCATACGCTGACAGATGGGTTCAGCGCACCAATTCATCTAACCAGCCCTGGGTTCATCATTTCTCACCGCCCTAATTATCTTGTAGGGTTCTGTAAGTTGCTCATTGGTTTGATTGTTTGTCAATATTCTTAACCCCATTCAGTTCAGTATGTTCCCGTCTAACCTGCCTTGTGTGAGATTTGAACCTGTACCCACCTAAGTGGGCTGTAGGGACGAGAATTATACACCGAGCAGGGAATACTAAATGCATTATATAGTGGAATATGCATTTCAGATCTGAAATGCATATCACAGTATAGTGTATATTGTATTTGCATTGTGGAATTATTATAAGTTTTGGAATTTTTATTGGAATTTGACAAATAATTTTTAGTCAAATTGTGGTTTTTTATTGTTTAAAATGTGCTTTTAACTATATATATAGATTCAGCATTCTGAAAAGTTTTTGAGACACTAGGAATGTGGAGAATTCACAACTCAAACTTAAACTTATGATTACAACAAATTTCTGTGAGATTTTAAGCAAATTCAACTGGAATATATGCCCGATAAAACTCCAAAATGAATAACAGATAGACAATGCTGCACTGCTTGGTTCTTATTGATCATTGCGCTGTAAATTTTTGTTTTCCCATGAAGTTTGAACATATATCGATTTGTAGAACCACATAAGTTCCGTCCACTTCCAATCCTAAGTGCTTTGTAGCCTTAGTATGCTCTTTATCAAATTGAGCCTATTGGTAGGTACTCAGCAAGTTGATTGGTTGAAACAATTTGTCGGCTCATGGCTGATTAGGTGAAACAATTTGTCTTGTCTGCTTCCCAGGTTCAATACTATGGAACATGCCTTCTGCATAGTTTGCCATATCAATATGTTCGTTTCTGTGAGTAAAATTTGAAAGAAATGATAGTTGGCAATATGCTCAGTATGTAATTTAATACAGACCTTCGAGGGTTTGAGATGCCAAGAATGAACCCCAATATGAGGAACTCTAAGGATTTGCTTCAATCCTAGCTATCGTACTTGAACCTTGATTAGCACAAAGTGAAATTGTTCGCTATGATTTAAACCTTGATCCCGAAGGAATTCATCTATTACAACTTACTGGTAACACTTGAAACGTTTGGCAATGCAAGGAGCCAACAGGTTCAGTGTGCTTCTTATATAAGCTTTTTAGATTTGCACAGTTCATTGATCTTTTCCGACTTTCTTAAACTTGTGTAATGTAAACAGTTTGATCTGTTCTAATTCGATTTGACCCATTGCCAATCTAAGTAAGCCTTATGTTGTGTATGTTTCTCGTGAGATTTGAATAATTTTCGCAACCTAACTGCTCTTTGGTCCACAGGACTTTACCTTTTCTTAAATCTCTTGTTTATGAGTGGAAGTACTGAATTTTGTTTTCATTACAGACACTCCCAGAACATTTGCCCAAAGAAGGTGGCCGTATATTTGCAGAGACCAAAGATGGGATTCTTCCTTTGGTAGGGATTAGTCCTTTAACAAGGATCTCCGAGATAAAACGAAAACTAGAGGTTATGACAGGGATTCCTGCAGCCCACCAGCTGTTGTCTTCTGTTGGTCGAGTTATGCATGATGACTTCCATATCAAGGACTTCAAAGGTTTTCATGCAATTTATGAGGGCAGTATTATTGATCTCTGTAAATCAGGTGAGAATTATTGTTCAAAAAATTACTGGAACCCTAGGCCTCTTCTTTTGTGGTTGCTTTTATTATTTAGATCTGTAAATCTGGTGGATGTAGGTGTCAAATTGAACACTAGATCAAGCCCACAGCTGTCCCCTAGTTAAATAATTCTTACTTTGGGGGAGTAATGTTAATTGTGTAGGTAGCCTGCAGGCTCTTACAACCACTATAAGGTTTGAACTTGTGCAGGCTAGTAGTCTCATTTGATCACTACTTGTTTCTCTCTCCTGCTCAATCACAGGGGACAGCAATCTGGACCAAGCCCATCGTCGGATGATTGTTTTCCTGAATGTTGAGGAACAAACTTTCACTCTTGTAGTACAACCTTCCGATCTTGTTCAAAACATTATGCAGATGGTTGAATCCCGTACAGGAATCTCTCAGTGGCAGCAGCGTATCACATTTTCTGGCGAGTATTCAGACATTTGTAACTTTCTTTTTTATCCTTAATCATCATTTTATAAATAACTGTCACTATAGCACATAAAAAATGTTGTAAAAGGCTGCAGTGAAAAATGATGATTTTAGAACATCATAGTATTTTAGGAAATTTCTGGAGTTATCTATATTAAAAAATGTTGCAAGCCCACACTGACTTACAGTGTTTTACAGAGTCTGTTATTTGTCTTTAATAAGAAACTTGGTTTTTATCCGAATTAGGTTACAATATTTCCTGAGAGAAAGCTTATAGGTCGGCAAACTCTAGAAGTCTTTCTTAAAGCCACAATCAATCTCTTTACTTGACAGATATATGTTCAAAAAACAGAAAACGAGATTTATCTTAACTAAAGAAAAGTCTTAAACCTTTTTTCGCTTCAACTATGGTTATAGAATGAAGTTATGAACTATGGGTTGAACATGTAACCCTTGTGTCATCCTTTATATCTGCATTCTTCATCTTTGTTCTTTAATCTGAACAGAAAATGATGCTCAAGAAAAGTTATTGGAATGGAAGCAAATACTAAAAAGTAATTGTGTCCTGCAGGGAAAACATTGCAGGAGAAGAGAACTCTTTCTGAATACTTCATCTACCCAGAGTGCACAATAGATGTGAATGTTTTCAAGAACCCACTCAAAACCCTTGCAAGATCTGCTTGCAAGGCTCACCCGGAGGATGAGAATTCAGGTAGGTCATAATCTGTTTATTCAGGGTTCTGTTTCGATGATTAAGCAATCTACTGGCCTGATAATCCATTGTGTAATGCAGATCATTTGGATGAACCTGTACCGAAGCCTGCTGCCAGAAAAATCAAGCTAGCAAGGACACAGCTGGGGCATATGATAGGTGTCGTTACTATTCCAGTTCTTACCACTGATAGAATATCTGACTTGAAGAGAAAAATTAGGAGGTTTTTGCAGCCATTGGTTGAAAAGAATATACCAACAGGTAACAACGCTGCTAAGGAACAGCAGGTTCAGAATGTTGTAGCTCCCAAAACATTTCCAGCGAAAGGGGGTGGTAAGTTTTCGATTGCCACTCATCCAGAGAAGCAAAAGCTTGAGAGAACTACTTCAGCCATTGAAAAGTTGCTAAAACAAGTGTCCAATTCAGCTTCTTTGAAAAGCCCTTGCTCTAAGCAGTCACCTCCTCCGACTCCCACTGCATACTTCACTCCACCAGAAGTGAAAGAGTGTTTCTCCACCCCTCCAACTAAACTTGGCCCACCGACACCAGTTTCTCCAAAAACTTCTGATGCTGTAAAGTCCTTTTTGGTTCGCAAGCTACATTTTGGATCTCCATCTGATACTACTGTAACTCAATCTCATACTTCCCTTAAGAATCCGTGTAGACAGAATTTTTCTCAGACCAAACAATCAAGCGAAAATCAATCTGCTGCTCAAGACCATGCACTAAAAGGAACTGGATATCATGTGTCAGTTATATCAAATGGACACGACTCTGAAAATTATCCCAACCAGCCTGTTGGAAATGAGAAGAATTATTCCAATCAGCCTGTTGGAAGTGATAAAAAAAGCATAGGTACTTGGCTTACAGAAAATATGCAAAGCCTAAAGGGACATATTCGAGCTCCTTTCACAGAAAAGTAGAGCGCCTTCTCATTTAATTTTGCCCACTGTGTCAGACGAAGGTTTCACAAGTTACTATTTTCCAGTTCCTTTCACGGAGAAGTAGAGTGCCTTTCACAAGCAATATTATACTTCTCATTTAATTCTGCAATTGTGTCAAAAGAGAGTTTCATACTTTTGAAGAACCATAAATAACTGTTCTGTGAAACAGCAATACAGCAGGCAATTATTTCACTTTTAGTGCCACAGAATTTTTGTTGTAAACATGTTAGGATTGGTGCACTGTAATCATTTTCTAGTTGCTAACTAAATAATCAAGGGGATTTTCAGTATTCTCATTTCTTCCAGTGAGCAAGAAGACAGGTGGATCCCTCGTACAGCAGGGTTGTCACTACGAAGATATATGCCATAGTAGATATTTGGGCTTATATAGTCCATCCATTGACAAAGTTCAGATAGTAATTAATACAATGTAAAATGGTCATTTCAAATGTTCAGATGTGCAAGACAGCCTATTCTAATCAAAACTATTCTTTCCATCTTCTGTCTTTATTATACTGGTTTTAATCCCGTGCTATCTCAACATGTTAGGATTGGATGTGTTCTATAACAGAGCATTCTCATGTTGGTGCACTGTAATCATTTTCTAGTTGCTAAGTAAATATCATCAAGGGGATTTTCAGTATTCTCATTTCTTCCAGTGAGCAAGAAGACATGTGGATCCCTCATACAGCAGGGTTATCACTACGAAGATATATGCCATAGTAGATGTTTGGGCTTATATAGTCCATCCATTGACAAAGTTCAGATAGTAATTAATACAATGTAAAATGGTTGTTTTCAATCAGTCTTGAGAAAGGGGATCATTTCAGATGTTCAGATGTGCAATGACAGCCTATTCTAATCAAAACTATTCTTTCCATCTTGTGTCTTTATTATACTGGTTTTAATCCCGTGCTATCTCTGCATAATCTAAGAATGCATGCTTAGATTGCTTGTTCCTTCTGCTCACCCAATAAGGCCAAGGACCTAGCTGTTTGTGTTGTACAAAAGCAATTAGAGTCTTTTTGCTCATCTATGATCTGCATAAGAAACAATGCTATAATGGGGGTTTCAACGAAATGGTGTCTAGGAAGTTTAATAAGTCCTGGTCATCATTTAGAAACATTTAAAAACAAAAAAATAATTAAGATATTTCAACAAATATTAAGGTATTTATTGGCAAAAAAATGTGATTTGTAGAGAGGCGCAGATCAGTTTGTAACTTAGAACATGCTATATAACACCATATGAGTGGAGGCGCAAGGAATCGTGAGGGGTAGTTTATGGGGAATGATGGGATGACAATGTTGAAAGAATGATAACAATTATGTAAATAATGTAAATGATTAGTTATCTGGGTAAATCTATATTTTTATTGTCCAAGAGGCTTGTAATCATAGAAAATCATAGTTTCCAATCCCTTTTGTCCCAGAAAAGTTTCCTTAACACAATGTCAAGGTTTTACCACAAGTTTCACCACATAAAATTTCTGGTGTTAATGAGTGTGATTCAGTTTTAACATTTTATGCATTTCTTGCTTGCTTGTTTGAATGATTAATGACTCTCCAAAGCACAACAAGTGGTATCAATGTCAAGGTTTTACCACAAGTTTTACCACATAAAATTTCTTGTGTTAATGAGTGTGATTCAGTTTTAACATTTTATGCATTTCTTGCTTGCTTGTTTGAATGATTAATGACTCTCCAAAGCACAACAATTGGTATCAGAGCGGGTTGGGTCGGGTCATTGAAGTCATTGAGGAAGTCGTGAAGTTTGTGTGAAAATAAAAAAAAATGGTCGAAGCCTTCAAAAGTATAGAGTCCGGTGAGAGAGGCTTGCTGCTGCTGCGTTCAAGTCAGCAATTCACCGTGCGTTAAGGAGCCACCATGCGTTAAGGAGCCACGAAAATAAGGGAAGCTTGAAGGTGGGTTGGTTTGACTCTGCTCGCTCGATGACGACAGAGTTTGCCGCCACCACTACAGAATAAGGAAATCGGCCCCACCACCGCCAGAGAGAAAAAAAGAGAGAAAGGGGGTCGCTGCCGATTTCAGGCGATTGACTGTCTGTGCCGCTGTCTGGAGAATCCAGGGTTTCTTCTGCCTGTCTGGAAGGACGAGCAACCGCCGCTAAAAAAAATGCACTCTTCGAGCCTGTCTAGAGCTGTTAGCAACCGAAGCCGTGGAGAGGTCGTCGTGGGTCGAAGTTTTCTCAAGGAGACTGGGGAGCCGAGCAAATTGATGAAAACCCCGTAGGCACTGCCCATTCTTGGAGGAGTAACAAGTTGAAGAAGCCACTGCTTCCGCCGTTGACTGGATTTTTTTTTGCTGTCAGAGGACCTGTCCACAACAAATCGCAAACTAGGCAAAATTTGAAGAATTAGCTGTTCGATTTGAAGTGGCTATTGGATTCCTTGTTTTCCTTTTAAATTTGGTTTTTTGAAGAGTGAAGTCATTAAAAAAAAAAAACTAGGTGAAGGATTCTTCATTAGTAGGGAATTTAAAAGTTGTTGGGTTTGATTTTGAAGAAGGGTTCGAAAAATTCTGAAAATTAAGAAGCATACATTATTTAAAAACCAGAATTTGATAAGAAACTCTCTTGGGAAGAAGGGAAACCAATTTTTTTTTTTAAGAAACCTTAGTTGAAGAAAGGAAACCTAATAGGAGGATTTGTAGAGAAATGACAAAAATGACAAATACTAAATTTGAGGTGGAGAAATTCACCGGCAAGAACAATTTTGCATTATGAAAATTGAAAGTTAGGGATTTGTTGGTGCAACAAGGGTTGCACAAAGCTCTAGATGGGGTGAAGAGGAAACTTGTTGGCATGACAGGTTTGGATTGGGAGAATTTGGATGTCTGAGCTCTCAGTGTTATCAGGCCGTACCTGACAGATGAAGTTCTCTTCAACATTGTTGAAGAAACTTCAACATAAGGTTTATGGGGAAAATTGAAAACATTATATATGATTAAATTTTTAACGAACATAATTTATCTGAAAAGGCAATTATATAGTCTTCGGACGAAGGAGGGTACAAAAATTGTAGAATATTTAAATATTTTCAATACACTTATTTGCCAATTGTCAGATATGGAAGTTAAATTTCAGGAAGAAGACAAAGCTATAACTGTTGTGTTCCCTGCCCGAGTCTTGGGACCACCTTGTAACTTCTATCAATTTGAGCACAACTTAACCTTTGGAATTTGATATAGTTGTGGGAGTTTTGTTATATGAAAAACTACGAAGGAAGTCTAACATTAAAACCTCTGCACCAGAAGCCATGGTAGCTAGAGGCTAGTCAAAGGAAAGAGGGGAGAAAGTAAGGAGTTTTTCCAGATCAAAATCAAAGGGCAAAAAGTGTAAAGGCAAATGCTGGTACTGCAACAAAATTGGACAGCTCAAGAAAGACCCTTGGAAAAGGAAGGAGTCCATTGAATATGATATCTTACACCAATGTGCTTGGTCTTGCTATGATAAACTGGATTTGTAGCCAAATGAATAACACTTCGACTATCACATATCCATTCACTTTCTTGTGCATCCTTCAATCTCATCAAGTAGACCTTTTAACCAGATTTCTTCTTTATTGGCCTCTGAAGCAGCTATATACTCTGCTTCGATAGTGAACAAAGCAACTGTTTATTGAAGCTTTGACATCTAACAAATTGCTCCACCTGCAAGAGTAAAGACATAACCTGTAGTAAATCTCCTTTTGTCCAAACCACCTGCATAATCAACATCCAACCTGTAGTAAATCTCCTTTTGTCCAAACCACCTGCATAATCAACATCCACATATCCACAGATTGATCCTTCACTACCATTAAAGATGAGATCCTTCACTACCATTAAAGATGATGTAATGGTCACTTGTGCCTCTCAAATATCAAAGCACCATTTCATTGCTCGCCATTGTTCTTCCCTTGGATTTGCCATGAACCTGCTGACAATTCCAACCGCTTGTGAAATGTCAGGGCTTGTAGATACATCGCATGCATTAAGTTGCCTACCGCATTTGTATATCGTACATGAGACATACACTTCTTTTTTTCATTAGTGCTAAGACTCAAAACCGAAGAAAGATTAAAATGGGAAGCTAAAGGAACATTAACATGTTTCATAGTGTTCATACCGAACTTTTCAAGTACTCTTTCCACATACTTTTGCTATGATAACGAAACATTTCCATTTTTCCTATCTCTTTGTATTTCCATGCCCAAGATATGTTTTTCTATTCCAAGATCCTTCATATCAAACGTCCTAGAGAGCTGAGCCTTTAACCTGTTGATATTTTCCATGATTTTGCTTGCAATAAGCATATCGTCAACATACAAGATCAAGATAATGAATATGCCATTGAAACTCTTAAAGTATACACAATGATCATGCTCACTTCTCGTTCAAAAGTCTCCTTCCTTTCGACTTTCTAAAAAATGTTTAGCCTCCAACTGAATTCGCTAATTTCGCGATACCTGTTCCTGTTCAACTTTTTTAACATTTGATTTTAAAAGAGAAGATTCATCAAATGTGACATCTCTACTAATGACTATCTTCCGCGAAGAAGGATCCCACAACCTGTATCCTTTCATCGCATAGTCATATCCAACAAAGACATAACATTTTACTTTTGGGTCTAACTTCGAACGGTGATTTTTTTGGAATAAGAGCATATGCATCACAACCAAAAATCCTTAATGTGAATAATCACAAAACTGATCCAACCAAAATTCTTCAGGAATTTTACAATTAATAGCAACTGAAGGTAATCTGTTAACTAAATAACAAGCAATAGATACCGCTTCTGCCTACAACTCCTTTTGGAGGTTAGCATTGTTGATCATGCTTTGAGCTCTTTCCATAAGAGTCTAATTCATAAGTTCAATAACGCCATTTTGTGGAGTATAAACAACAATTTTATGTTTAACAACCCCTTCATCCTTACAGTATTGTTCAAATTCTAGGGAAGTAACTTCACTTCCATTGTCAGTTTTTAAGCATTTAATTGATTTTCTTGTTTTCTTTTCCACCATAGCTTTAAATTGCTTAAAAACATTAAATACATCAGATTTTCTTTTCAACATATAGACACAGACTTTCCTAGAGAAATCATCAATAAATGTTAAGAATTATAATGTACCTCCATAAGATACAATAGGAGATGGTCCCCAAAGTCAAAATGAATATAGTCTAAAATTTCTTTACTATTTATGACTTCCAATTTTAAATTTCTGTTTACATTGTTTTCTATACACACAATGTTTACAAAAATCCAACCTCAAGGGTTTCAAATCAGGAAGCAACTTGCAATTCATTAGTACCTGAAGATCCTTCTCCTCATGTGACCTAATAGTTGATGCCATAGGTGAGTACCTTCTTCTGCCTTCTCAGATACAGTCGTTGCCTCACTGACTTGAGTGCTTGCTTTGAGTCTGTAAAGGTTTCTGATCTTCTCTGCCTTCATAACAACCAGAGTGCCTGTTGAAACTTTTGGCACTCCATTTTGACCTGTAATTTATAACATTCTGAGTCCAACACTCCCAAAGAAATCAAAATTTTCCTCAACTCAGGTACATGTCTAACATCAGTTAATGTTCTAACTGTATCGTCATACATTTTAATTTTAATATTTCCCATCCCAACAGTATGACAAAATACATTATTACCCATAAACATAGAATACTATTCATAACTTCAAATGAAGTGAATCAATTTCTGTGCAGACTCATGTGATGAGAAGCTCCAAAATCTAACAACCAATTTTTATAATTCTGAGAGACATTACAAACAGGCAAAGCTTCATCTACCATACCCAATTCAACAAATAAAATTTCATCATTCATACTTGACTCAACTTGATTTACTTCATTCTTTGGGTTTTCAATGAACTCATTCCTTTTCCAACAGTCTTTCTTGAGGGTAGAGTATATAGCTGCTTTAGATGCCAGTAAAGAAGCAATCTGGTTAAAAGGTCTACTTGATGAGATTGGAAGAACATAGGAGAAAGTGAATGTGTTTTGTGACAGTCAGAGTGCTATTCATTTGGCCACAAATCCAACTTATCACAAAAAGACCAAGCACATTGATGTAAGGTATCATTTTATGAGACATGTGATCGATGGCGGAAAAGTAGCTCTCAAGAAGATCCATACATAGGAGAATTGTGCAAACATATTCATGAAGCCAGTTATAGTAGAGAAGCTGCAATGATGTTTGGCTTCTCTTGGCTTGCAGAAGAGATGATGAATGGGCATGGGCAAGGGATTAGGAAAATTGTTGTCAAGACGAAGATTGTTGAAATAATGACAACAATGATGTAAATAATGTAAATGATTAGTTATCTGGGTAAATTTATTTTTTAGCATTCAATCAATTGCATAACGAGAAGAAGTTATGTAACAAAGTAGCCCATATTAATTGGGATTGCCCAAGAGGCTTGTAACCATGGAGAATAATTTTTGATCAATAAAGTTTCCAATCCCTTGCCCCGTGGAGGTTTCTTTGACACACTGTCAAGGTTTTACCACGTAAAATTTCTTGTGTTAATGTGTGATTCAATTTCTTAATTTTATGCATTTCTTGCTTGTTTGTTTGAATGATTAATGACTCTCCAAAGCGCAACAGACAAGCGTAGGTATTGAAAGTGCAAACCCCCGAGGAAGTGATGCGCGCATAGAAGCAAGTAGAGATGAGTGAAGAAGGCACAAGGAATTGTGGTGCACAAAATTCATTGAGTCGAGAGGCTCATTCTACAACTGAGTGTGAAGACTATGTGTAAGCATGTCCGTCTTCAACTTGATAAAATATTATTTAAATAAAAAACATCTTCTATAAAAAAGAATAAGAATAAGAAAATATATGTTATGTATGTTTAATTAGTTGTCCATATGACTTAATATAAAAGAAAATATTATATGTTATATAGAATAAAATATCTAATGTGGGTTATTAATATAATATTTAAATATTAATAAAATTAATTTAATATTAATTAATATTGAGTTATACTTAAAATAAATTGAAAACAAAAAACCATTTTAATGTGTACTGATAAAATTGCTCAATGCACTTATTATGTAATATCTATAACATTCAAGAATATAATTTAAACAATGAAAAATTACACGGTTTTGTTTGTTTGTTTGTTTGTTTGTTTTTCACTATAAAATAAGTTTGCACATGAAGAAATTTAATCCCTCTCGGCTCGTGTTAGGTCACTGCTTAAGATAAATATATGCGAGTAGTAATGTATGCCAAGGGTAAAATGACATGCCTAGGATATGAAGCGCAAGGTATGTTGTAATTCATTGCATTAGAGCATCCAACAGGATCAATGCAAGACACTGAAAGAGTGTTGAGTGAAGGAGCACAGAGAAGTGGCATGACTCACAAGGCGGATAGAGTGGTGTGCGAGGAAGATGAATGAACAGTTATGAAAGAGTCAGGAAAGAGATTTTGTTAATCAATGAAAATAGGAAGTTGGTTAAATTTTTTTATAAGCAAGATGTCCACGAAAGATACATAAGAAAAATACAAGCAAGAAGTGGGTTGTCACGAATAGAGAAGCTATAGTGGAAGTTGGTGTCTCAGGAGGAGTCGAACAAGACAAGGAATCCACAAAGAGTGTGAGAGGTTGAAGGCAGACCAAAAATACTTGTGTGGAGCAACATAACAAGGGCTATATCACATACAAGACCATAGGCTGTGATTGGCACGCCGAGGTACTCAACTGTCCTGTTTGCAAAATTCATGAATTATATTAAGAACGAGTAGACTAGTTTTTTAAATCTGATGAATACGAGTAGATAAAGCAAGTAAACTATTAGTTCACTTGGATTTCTGAAATATTTCAAAATCTGCAATGGATATAAGGATAGATGGAAACACTCAGACAATATTTAAGAAACTAGTCTATTTGTTCTTAATATGATTTATAAATGTTACAAACAAACACCTTGGGAGCAAAGTCAACTATTTGAATTTGCTCATTATACAATCCAGAGTGTAGACGATGTATAAGTATATCACGTCTCCAATAAAATAATAATAATAAAAATTTAATATCGGACCAAAATAAAAATGAAAATAACCATACGGATAAAAAAACTACAATACAATTCAACACAAAGAATCAAAAATCTTGCTCTAAATTTTTTTAATATTTCTTTTTAATTAAATATTTGTAAAATGAATATTAATAAAAGAAAAATCATATATATTAAAATATTTAATGACATAAATATTTCCACATCAAAGTTTTAATATTAGAATATTAATTTTGTTATCATGTTATGTAAAAAAACATCTAATATTAATATATCCATATGAACCTTAGATCTATCAAAAGATATTTGATCCCTCTCGACGCTTGATAGATCCCAGGTTAATATGGATCTAGGTTGGTTTCTAAAATATTTTGAAATTTACAATAAATTTACTCACACTTGGTGTTTTTTTTAAATGTAAGTTCCTTTGTTTTCACAGATTTGTAAAGCACTTATGGATGATCTTCCATGGCATAAGGAGAAGGGGTTTGTTGGACATTTCCTAAGTATCTATAACGAAGCAGGGCTAATAGAAATATGAAGTGATGAGACTTAGATCTCGTGAAGTAGGGTTGAATACCACTACAGTAATGGTGTGTAGAGGTGGAAGCATTGGAAATTAGATAGTGGTGAAGCAAAAAGAAAGTGCTTCCAAACTCGAATGTAACACCCTCCTCCCACATCTCCCTAAGTAACCGACCAACTAGGGTAAACATGTGACAAGAAATTACTATGGTATGATTCGACCTCCTAAGTCACGTTAAGGAAGTGGAACCGACGGAAACACACCATATAAACCTTCCACATCAGCAACAAGACTCTTAGGAACCATCCCAACCTCTCTGGTAACCATCCTTTAGGTCCCATTGAGTTTTTAGACCAAGTAACCCCCAAAATCTCCCATGCTATGGGAATGCCAACATCCAGAGGCTTTGGAATCTCCCACAACATGGCATGCCAACGTACAAGGACTATTTTTCTTAGTGCTGTGCTAACGTCCTCGAGATTTGAGCCATTGGTTTAGGCCCAGAGCCGAGGTCACTGTCTAGAATTGAATGACACCTTCAGAATAGAACGATAATAAGAGAATGATGATACAAATGCAATTACTTAAACAAGCCTTGACTGGATCCCTACTAGATGTTGTAGCATTTTTTGGTTTTGATAAGTTAGAATAAATTAGACAAAAAATGAAAATGTATATACAAAATGTTAAGATAGGATATGGACAAAAAGAATATTGAATAAAAAATGCTAGGAATTTTTTTGAATAATATGTCCATATCAAAGAAAATGTTAGGGTAGATGCCCAAAAAAATAAAGGTAAAATAAAACGCTAGGCTAGACAGAAAAGAAAACAGAAATGATAATGATAGTGTGTAAGTCTAAATGCCACTATTATTTACTTTTATGCATAATAATGATTGTGTGCAACTTGTTATTCATGCCACAATACATGGTAATCAAACTGTTTAATCTTAGTTATTCCATGTTTGAATTTTATGTTTATAGATCAGAGAATAAAATCTGACCAAACAGTTTAATCTTGGCAGATCATAGTTAGGTAGAGAAAATAAAAGGAGCTCATAAGCTTAATCTGAGCCCTTGGATGATATAAGGTTAGAAATAGAGTTAGATTGTTTATAAAAAGAAATGTTGAGTTGCTAGTTTAAATGCACTCTAAAAGAATAAGTAAAATGTTAGGAATAGAAGGGTAGGTAGAAATTAAAGGTTTGAATGTTCAAACGGTTATTTCCTAAAGTGTAATATTGCATTGCATAATTCATAACAGAATGAACCATTGGGCGGAAGCAAAGTGGGATGTGTGATAATGCTGTCAACCGTTGGATGACTGCAGATGCTTGACCGTAGGATCTTATTGCATCACATCGCTCTTAAGGGAATGAAACATCAGGCTTAAGAAAATGCGAAATGCGATATTCTATCCCTTTATTCACTAAATCACCCGGACCCACATCCGCATATCATATCCTTTATAACCATTCATTCCCCGCTATTACGATAAACACCCGTTAACCTCCGCTCCATGTAACTTCATTTAGCCTCTGCCCGATTAATGTTAAACCTGTCATTAATCTTCAATAATCCCTTACTTCCAATGCTTAAAGCACTGGGCCCCTCCCTAAGCCCATGCTCTATCACTCGCTCGTTTCTCTCGCCCGACTCCCGTTAGATCAAATCTCTTCTAATCCAATGCTCCACATCTATATCAGCCATGCCCGATGCCCGAACAATGCCCGTCAGATAAAGCGGTTTTCCCCAACCCCCCTGAGGCTACGTGTCACGCTCTAAAGTATATTGGGTGAGCCCTCTTCAAAACCACCTTCGCCTCATAAGCTGTGCGACGACCCTTTAAATCCACCTCCTCGCCAACCTGTGAAACCACCGATTATTCAATCATTTGCACCATATTAAAAACTTGCCCATTACAATTTAAAACCCCGAAAACTCTTGTTTTCGTGCCTTTCGCCCATTTCACAGTTTAAACCATTAAAACTCTTCAGCGCTACCCTGAACCTCTGCGATGTCATTTGACCTCCGATTACGTTCAGGACGCCACCACAACTCCCTCATCAGGCGTCCCTGTGTAACCAAAGCCATCAATCGCCTTCCTCCTAAACTTGTGCTTTCTTAACTATTGTTGTGTTTTGCAGGTAATCAACCAAAGACTTGAGCATTGGATAGACAACTTTGATATCAGTCTCAGAGTCTGTTTATTCTAAGACTCAACAAGAAAACTGTTAAAAAGTCTATATTCAGAGAAGAAGACCATTACACAAGGAATAGAGAAGAAGACAACTATGCAGGGCTTTGACTATTAAAGCATAGGATCAACGATACAACGCTCATAATAAAAACACGCAAGGATTATTTCTTCGTCTCGGATGAAATCAAGCATATATTTCGGCGAAAGCCCTCTTTTACTAAATACACCGAGATGGATGAAATCTACAAAGGATACCAAGCATTTCTATCCTAGATAAGAAATGATGGGAAGAATTAACAAATTTACTTAATTAAGGATAATTGAACAACATTCAATTTTTTAAGGAACAATGAGCTAGCTTCAACCTCCTTTCAACTTTTTCAGTGATATGTCATCAAACAACGCAACACTAAAGCAGTGCCAGATCATTAGACAATTTCATTTTTGATTGTGTAAATAATCTATTTTTGTAAAAGCAATTTATGATATTTTTCATCCTAGTGTTGTATAAATAACTCTCTTCATGAGTTATCATGGGTTGCACCCTTGATGAAGCATCTCTATACATTTGATGTACTTGACATTTTTGTAACCTCAATAAGAAGCAAATGATTCTGAATTCTGTTTTGCACAGTTTGTGTTTCATGTAAGGTTTTCCTGTATTACTCATTATGTTTTTCTTCATATTCTTATGACTTTACAAAGATAACTAGGTAGGAATAATTGTGTCTCAATCTATTCCTATAAGCTTTTCTGAAGTGATAATCATTAAAGAGAATGGATTAATGGACTGCCTGTTTAATTAATTCCCTTTGAATCAATTGATTATCAACATCTCATTGTAAGCATATGCATATTCTCTTGAACCTTTTGAACATCGGTCAAAGGTTTTCATACTTACGATTATGCAGTTATCTATTTGAGAATTGTGATAATCATATTATTTTTTGTTTTCTGCTCACCACTATTCAAGCTTTATCACTGTGTCAAATTTTATAATAGTCTTTTACTGAGATATTGATATTATTCAAAGGGTTAGGTATATCAGTTCTATATTTGTTTTATCCATTGGTCTCCAAAATCAAAACAAAAACCCCCAAAATATTTATCTTAGATGCTCTGGCATAATCGCTGACCATTATTATCTCAAAGGTACAACACTAGCCATGATAGGCATTTCGTCAAACATATCACAAATATGTAATCTACAAGTGTAAACAACAAATTTGAGCATAGGGGTCTCATACTTATCTGAGATTCGCTATGAGGCATTGTTTCCTTATCACTTTAGCTGCATTTCCATTTATTAGGCCATAGATAAATTGTTCATTCAATTAAAAGCAAAAACATGATGAGATCCATACATAGCCACAGTCATAATATATATTCATAATCAACATAATAACAACACAAATACCAAGGAAACAACAACCATGATAGTACTCATGAGATAACAAGGACAAATAACCTCATGTTAATGATGCAAAAGCCAAATCGCTATGGAACTACCAGGTTCCACCCGACCGTAGACATGGCTGAACCAAAACTCTCTTTAGTCAGTCACACTTGTGCCATATTCCAAGCATGAATGTGGGATTTCATTAAACACATCAATCAAAAACCAGCTAGGGCTTCCAGAGGTCAAACCACCTCAACCCATTAAACAATGATTGCACCTCATGGTCGGACATCACAAAACCATCACTAGATTGGTCTCTACCCAAGTCTTCTAGGACTCTAGAGTGTTTGTTCCAACCAAGGATCCAGGACTAGTAACTCAACCCATAGTTGCTGGTGGGCTCTAGAGTGTTTGTGCAACCAAGGATATTGGACTAGTAACTCAACCCACCAAGGGCTCCAGGACTAGTAACTCAACCCAAGTTGTTACATGGCTCCAAATCATTTGTCTAACCAAGGCTCCAGGAATTAGTAACTCAACCCAAGCTAAAGGAAAACATGAGAACCAACCAGAAAAACAAAGAAATAAACCCACAACACCATGGCTAACCACAAAATGGAAAGGCTAGGCAAATCCACTGTCAATCCAGATAATCCTCCATGCCAGTGACAAATCATGACCAATAAACCACATGCATGTGCAATGCATGCCAAAACTAGTGAGGAAAACGTACATGCAACTCGGTACCTGCAAGAAAAACATGATGTAGCTACTAATCCTGATGTCCTATTGCACTTTCCTGCTCTTCGTTTTCCTTCTTGCTCCAAAAATCCAAGTATGCCACACTCCTCTAAGAGTGCTCCAAGAAAACTCTAAGTGTCCAAGAGTATGAG
Source organism: Pinus taeda (assembly GCA_000404065.3). Lineage (NCBI taxonomy): Eukaryota > Viridiplantae > Streptophyta > Pinopsida > Pinales > Pinaceae > Pinus > Pinus taeda. The sequence goes on from APFE030256657.1 coordinate 21,978, forward strand.
AGAGAGAGAATAGGGAGAGCTCCAAAATTGAATTGACAAAAGTCTATGAACTGATGATGTTCATGAGCCTTTTTTATTAATGAGGCCTCTATTTTCTTCATTTTCGATTATTTTACTTCATTTTATTCTTCACATGCAACCTGTGACCTTTCACCTCTCTTTTCTCCTAATTTCCATTATTTTCATAAATAAAATTCCAATTAATGCCTCATGCCTTTCTAAAGCCTTTTCCATTTCCTTTGCCAATTTCCTTAGCCATAATAAACCAAATGAACACCCAATAGGATGATCTAGGTGGATATTGGTGGCCACCCGCCAATTCCACTTGGACCCTCACCATTGTTCTTTCAATTTTTCAGTTTCCTTAATTGTAGCACAATTGACTATTTTAGCAGTTTTTCGGGTCCTAAAATTTCGGAGCCATTTTGAGGCCCTAAATAACATTTTTTTGGCAATCTACCGCCAACAACATTTGTTATGTCATTTTTTTCGTCATAGTCCTCGGTGATATCTTTCCAATGGGGTATCATGTACGTCAAACAAAGATAATATGACCAAGTCACGACCCGAGAAGCTCGCTGCTCAACTAACCCCAACGAGGCCCATAAACTCTTGGTGTTACATCTCCTTGGGTTAGGGTTTTGGTTGTTTAGGGTTTTCTCTTATTGTTCAATAATAAAAATGCCCTTGAGCCTCATTGTAACACAGTTCAAAGGCATGTAGCACCACATCTCTCCTCAGAGACAAGCTACCATCGCTTGAGTTAGTCTCATTTCCATTCTGTATGTAAGCATATTTTAGTATTTTTCAATGAGGTATTATTTCTGTTGCATCTCTGTATTTATGTTTATTTTTGTACTTTATTGCGTTTCTGCATAAAGCCAGATCAGTGGTATCAGAGCAATATGCTCTTTCTCTGTTTTTCTTTAATGTCCCCAACAAGGTTAGGATATAAGGAGTTAGGGCTCGATATGGTTGAACCTTTGCAAGATCAGCTTCGCAAACCTCGACGACCTCCCATGGCGGATGAAAAGAAAGATGAGGGAGCAGGAGATCCTATCAAAATATTGCTTGAAGAATACCTAGAGTGATAAAGGATTGCGATGATGGACAACTTTTCCTAGATCCTTCAGCGGCTACCCAGGGGCGACGTATCTAGCAACTACTTTGGAAATGCCACACCGTTTAAGGTACAAGTTAACTTTGAAATCCCCATATTCGAGGTCCAAATAGATGCAGACACCATAGATAAATGGTTGAATTTGTTACAAGGATATTTTTCTGTTCATGATTTTTCCGGCCGAGAAAATATTACTTTTTCTCTTCTCAAAGCCACCCCCCACGTCAAGGACTAGTGGGAAACCTATTGTGAGCAGAAGGATGAAATTACGAACTCACTGTTTTCGGTCGCTCCCACTTGGAATTCATTTCGGGACACCATAAAGGAGTTGTACTACCCTATCGGTAGATATGAGGATAAATACATAAAGTGGACCATGCTGCGGTAGGGAAGAGACCAAGATGTGCTAGAGTTTACCGATATTTTTCATACCCTTCGCACAAAGTTAGGTATCAAGGATTCTGAGTAGCATTTGGTACTAAAATACCACGACTGCTTACACAGGTATATCCAGGATGAGATGGAGTTCCTGGACATCTCCTCGCTTGGCACAACGTATTGATACACTGTCAAGATCGAACAAAAGTTTAAACAGAAGAAGCGAGACTTTGGATCTGCGAATCTATAGAACAAAGGACAAAGTCAAGGCGGGGTGACTCAAGACAACCTGTTCAAACCGCAAGAAAATAATAACACTACGAAGTCAAAGAAGGACACAGGAAAGTGGTGTGAGTTCCACAAGAGCCCCACTCACAGCACAAGTGAATGTTGAACCAAACAATTGCTGGTGGCCGAGTTGAAGGTTTCAGAATCAGATGCATGTTCCGACCTTGAGCCAGAACCCGACAAGAGGAATGACAAGGGGAAGCAGATCATTGATGTGGAGCCTAGCGCCACTGTTGCCACCGTTAAGATCCAAAAGAATGAGCCTGAAGATCCAGAGGACGGGGAGCGTCTTTTCCACTCACAGATGTGAGTGAAGGGTTCACCACTGCAATTCATTATTGATAGTGGGAGCCAAAAGAATCTTATTTCAGCAGAGGTTGTGAAGTGGCTGGGACTACCGACCATACCACACCCGCAACCGTACAACATCGGGTGGCTTCACTAAGGACGAGATCTCTGAATTTGCTAGTAGTGCTGCCTTCTCTACAACATCAAGCCCTTCATAGATGAGGTATTATGTGATGTTGCACCACTTGATGTTTGTGATGTATTATTAGGACAACCATACTTGTGGAAGTGACATGCTGTGTATGAGTTAAGGCCTTGTGTTGTTATTATTTCTTTGGGTAATATATTATACAGGGTACTGGAAGTAGCCCCACCTACCGCCACTTCTTTGATCTCTGCTAAGAAAGGCAGTACGATCATCTCCTAGACTAGGAAATTTATTTTCTTTCCGGTTTGCTCTCAAAGTAAGGGGAAGATTGTAGCCACATCCATGGCCCCCGGGAAGGGTTCCTCCACACAGTAGAAGTAAGTGCATACGGTCATGAAAGTATACAAGGACATCTTTCCCTCACCGATAGGGATACTATTACACTGTCAGGTCAAGCATTCGCTTGATCTAACTCCCAGAACACCTCTACCCAACGGATCGATATATTGCCGTTCCATTCTAGAAAATTCCAAGTACAAGCAACGACATGATCAGCATCAGGTGTCACACAAGTTTTAGGTAGGCGACAAAGTTTAGTTGCATTTGCAGAAATAATGCCTTACCAGAGACCATTAGAAGCTCAAATCACTCCGATATGGTCCTTACACCATTAACAAAGATGTGGGAAATAATGCTTTGGAGCTCAACATTCCCCCATTCCTTGGATTGCATAGAGTGTTCAATGTGGACTGCTATCGACCATGCTTTCCACCATTACTGGACACATCAAATATTGCAGAACAACTCACCAGGGACCAAGTTCAGCACAAGTTTCCTCATCTCATGGAGGAACTCAATGCAATGGGGACCATTGCTTCCTAAGGGGGGAGGAATGATCCAAGTGGATATTGGTGGCCACTCGCAAATTCCACTTGGACCCCCACCATTGTTTCTTTCAGTTTTCCAGTTTGCTTAATTGTAGCGCAATTTACTATTTTTAATAGTTTTTCGGGTCCTAAACTTCCGGAGCCGTTTTGAGGGCCTAAATGACATTTTTTTGGCAATATACCGCCATCAACTTTCGATAATTCATTTTTTTTCGTAGTCTCGGAGAGATCTTTCCAATGGGGTATCATGTGCATCAAACAGAGATAATATGACCAAGTCACGACCCCGGGAAGTTGATTGCCCAACTAACCCCAACGGGGCCCATAAACTCTTGGTGTTACATCTCCTCGGGTTAATATTTTGGTTGTTTAGGGTTTGCTCTTATTGTTCAATAATAAAAAATCCCTTGAGCCTCATTGTAACGCAGTTTAGAGGCATGTAGCACCACATCTCTCCTCAGAGATAAGCTACCATCGCCTGAGTTAGTCTCATTTCCATTCTGTTTGTAAGCATATTTGAGTATTTTACATTAATGAAATGAAGTTTTATTTCTGCTGCATCTCTGTATTTATGTTTATTTATGTACTTTATTGTGTTCTTGCATAAATCCGGATCATAGGATGTTTTTCCCACCATTTAGCTTGTAATACGTGTCCCATGACCGTGGTCTTATATATTTTTACGTGGATTTTTAACCAAGGTTGTTACATCAAACTTAAAGAGAACAAAGATGTTAAGTTATGGTATGTTCTATGCTTACAATAGTTTACTTCTTTTTCTTACTATATTCCACATATTAGCAATCACAGGTACACAAAGTAAAGTGTAGATAGAACATTAAATGATCGACAGAAAACAAGCCAAGATAAGAGACACAAGATGTGGCGGCTAGCCAGGGACAAACCCCACAATGTGTGGGGAAACCCTTTGATCAAATCTTCTTTTATCTTCAATGATTCAGTAGAGAGAAATAGTACAATAAATCTGATTTATATCAGCAGTAGCAAACCCTAGATTAGTAGCATCAGCGTTAGCGGCTTCATCGTCAAACTAGGGTAGACGATATCTCACAAACCGACCGTCGGATCAACTTGATTCCACCACCAAAAGTTGTGGCTTCTAGAGGAGGTTCAAATGAACCTACAATGTAGTTCAGATGAGGAGATCTTCTGGTCCTCACAGGTCAAATTTCACTTCTGCAGTTGCAGCTTCAGTTTCAACAACTTCCTTCAAACTAGGGCAGTCGATGTCTTGCAAACCATCCGTCGGATTGACTTGATTCCACCACCAAAAGTTGCAGCCTTCAGAGGAGGTTCAGATGAACCTATAGCGCAGATCAGAAGAGGAGGTTTGATGGTCCACACTGGTCAAACTTTGGATCTGCAATTGCAGCTTCAATTTCAGCATCTTCCGGCTTCACATCTATGAGAGAGAGACTCTTTTCTGCGCAGTAGAGAAGAGACTCTTTTCTATGCAGTAGAGAGAGAGATGTGATGAGATGAGTGAGTGAAAATGAGGAAAAGTCCTCTTCTATTTATACACAAATGATGATGTTTGAATAGATGCGACTGTTGGGCTTATGATCCTACATGAGTTGTAGGTCGGTTTGATAATAATTCCATAATGAAAATAAATTCATATCTCCATGAATACTTATCGAATCGGATGATATTTATATCAATCTTACACCTCTCGATGAGAGGAATCTAATAAAAATATTATCAGCCATGAATAAGATGACCCCCATGAAGTTTGGCCCTAGTTTCAAATTTTAACACTCCCTCTCAACTAGGGAGAACTTCATCTGCAATCTGTCTATCGATCGTTACTATTCATCCATCAAATGCACTGCCCTGTACAGCCTGACCCTTGCCCTGTTCTGCTCTATTCTGCCTGTTCTGCTTTGTCTTGTTCTACTCTGTACTGATCTGTACTGTTTTGCTTTGTTCT
>APFE030256668.1:0-76484 GCA_000404065.3 Pinus taeda
CGGGGCCTGAGGCCGAAATCCGAAGTGCTGGCCACAGTTAAATTCAGAGGACTGAACCTCAAGGTAACACCGCAGTCTATCAGTCGAATCACGGAGCTTCCCATGGGTCTTCCGTGGAACAAAGATGAACGGAAACAAAATCAGCAAGCGAAGAAAGAATTCTTTCCACCCAACGAAGAATTCTCTGAGGACAAGAATGGAGTACGTAGGGTGAGTTTGACACCACCATGGAACGAGGTCAGCTTGCAAATTATGAGGTATATCACTTGTGAGGGCCGTCACAGCATTGTGTATGCATATCATTTCAGACTGCTCACTGAATTGAGACACCGGGTCAATCTTCCTGTAGAGCATAAATTGGGCCTTCCCTATTTCCTGTTGCAATCACTGATGGAGTGCGCTACCAAGCTGAAGGATGGCATTCCAGAGCAGGTGGCCCACCATGGGCTGATCAAATTGCTGGTAGAGGATGCACGGCATTCCTACAAGGTCCCCCTCTCGTGGGAATCCTTCCGGAATTTAACACGTGAAGGGGATGTAAAAACGTTGATGGAAGAAACAGGGACGTCCAGTGGCGAAGAGCAAGAAGCAGTAGCCAAAGAGAAGAGGGAAGCTCGCTCCAGTGCCCCGACTACTGTGAAGAAGGAGCAGCACAAAGAAAAAGGTGTTGAGGAAAAAGCTGACTCTCCCATCCTGTCAGCAAGGGAATTAAGGACGAAAAGTAGAAGGGACAAAGCTGGAGTAGGCCATGTCAGCCCAGTTACGTCTCCAGCACCCGCCAGCAAACAAAAAGAGAAGACCCCGGCAGCAAAACAAGCAAAGAGCAAGACACCTGTCACTACAGGAAAAGTCAAGCAGGCTTCTACAGGAAGCCCGAAGACAACTTCTACAGGAAGCCGTGCTAAGTCAAAATCGAAGGAGAAGGAGGCGGACATTCTAGCTAGGGAGGCAGCGGCTGTATTAGCTGGCCTCAGTACGCCACCTGGGCAGAAAGGGAAGAGGAAGAGAGACCCTCCTCTCTACTTCAAGTGCCGGAGAAGTACGAGGATAAAAACCGGGAAACCACAGGCACCATCCAGCAACCCAATTGTCATCAAGGACACCCTGTTTCTCCCAAAGAACAATCCCCTGCTTCTCCCAAAGCACAGTCACCTGTTTCTCCCGAAGTTCAATCACCCGTTTCTCCCAAGGAACGATCACCTAATTCTTCCAATGAGAAATCACCCTCAAAGGTTGCAGTTACCTATGAAAAGGGGAGTCCGAGGAAGAATACGTGGCAAGAAAGAATAGACCTGTTGGACGAGAAAACACGGCTACAGCAAGCCGAGAAGGTACTACAGGATACGCTGACTCGGCTACAGGAAACAGAAGAAAGAGAAAGGGAGGGGCCCTCGTCACCAAAGAGGGATGAGCTAGAACTTCCCGAGGAGGAAGAAAAAGAACATATCCCTGAGCCTACCCCTTCACCCAGTTTGAATTCCTACTACAATTTCTTGAAGGCGGGAAAGATCATCCCGCAAAAATTTACTGTACCATTATTTATTGCATTAGAAGAGGAAAAGGTCCGGTCTCACACATGGATGCAGATCGCCAAGTCTAAGGGCGTAGCCGACATAGGACCTCTACAGGACCAGCTTAAGGAAATCAGGAGCGAATTTGCAATGGCTAAACATGTGGCCAATTGCCAGCAAACGTTCCTACAGGAAGAAAATCAGAGGTTGAGTTTGCAGCTGAAAGAGCTGAAGGCAGGAGCATCGACATCCTCCAAGGTTGTCATGCAAGAACAGCCAAGCACAAAGGAGGTTCCCTCCAGCCTTGAAGAGACCATAGTGCATCTACAGGAAGAACAGCAGTAAGCCAAGATTGCAATGCAAGCACTCAAGGAGCAGTTGCAGCAAAAGGAAACACAGTTGGCCTGCATGGCCAGCTGGGCCATAGAAGCAATTCAATGCAGGTCACCTGCAAGATCCTATGGGTTGTTTTTAAAGGATCAATGGCTGCAAATCCAAATAAACACCCTGGCACAGAGAGGTATGTCAATTCAAAGCCCACACCAGTTTTCCGAATTATGCAGTACTAGCTCAGCTGAAGACAAAGCCAAATTGGCGGAGTTTTACCTTCACAACTTGGCTCTACCTAACGAAGTCTCATGGGATCCCAACATTGCCTTGGGAGACATGCAATTGATGGCATTGGCCTCATGGTTAAACCATGAAGACCAACGGGCAAATGAAGCAAAATCAGTCATGAGCCGAGAAGTGAAGGAGCCACTGTTGATTAGGCCAGAGATTGAAGACCCGGTGACACTCATCTCCACACATCACCAATTGGCTACAGACCCCACAGCTTCTTTAAGGTGGATGGACAAACAGGCCCAAGCTATTGCCCACTTTCAGGACATGGAAAGGCTGTCGGGGGAAAATGCTGCTCATTCTTGTCAACGTAGATGGAATACCCTGGGCCACAGCTTGCAAATCCGAGAATACCATACCCCCATCCGAATGAGGGAAGCTTTGGCAAGGGTTGCCCTTTACAAGAAATCCATTCAGAGCCTCCAAGCCAACTGGATTGGCCTTAAACTCAGCCCACCACTACTGTTGGGTTTGACTGAAGGGAATTCAAAAGAAAACGATGGTCAGCAATGGACAGAGGTAGATAGAACAGCAGGATTTCACACCCGCAGAGAGGATACTACCACTGAGCCTTGGGATGCCAGCGAAGCAGTGAGAGCCATGAAGGATGAGGACCTGGATTGAGTTGCTCAAGGATGAGCAAATGGTTCAGCTGGGGGGTGATGATGAGCCCCAATTTTGGTACAATTTGGGCTCATTTTGGCCTATTTTACTCACTCAAACCATTCATCTTTATTTTCTTATGCATGCATTTCTTAGTTTATTCATGTTGTTTGTAGGAGGAAGGTTAGGCACTTTATCTACGTGACTAATGCATTGTGATTCCAGGTTTTGGCATTAAAAAGGGGAGCAAGAGACAACGCAAAAGGGATAAGGAGACAATAAGGTGGCACCGCTGATTTTGTGGAGAGATGTCCACAGTCTTGGGACATTCCTCGTGATTCCCACCAAGAACTCCGAGCTCAAATCAATCTCCCCTCCGAGCTCCAGAAGCAGCCAACTGTCCTACAGGAACAGCAGTCATAAACTGTTCTACCAGAACAGCAGTTCTGACTGCCTCACAAATCCGCAGTTAAACTTCAGTTGGACAGCCGAGCTCCTAGAATCAAGGCTACTTGGCGGATCATCATTTTCTTTTGTATAAATATGGAGGCCTTAGCCTTAGATAGGTTGTTGAATCTCTCAGTTTATCATTATAATTTTGAAGCAGTCCAGTTTCGTTCTTTTGTTGTAAGCCAATTTGGCATGACTTCGAATTATGAATAAAGAAGACAGTTTGTGATCTATTCTTGAGTTTTATTAGGAGACTATAGCTCTCAGGTTAGGGCCCAACCTGAGAGCCATAGATCCCCTCTGCTGTAGTGCTGTTTCTATTTCATTCCCAGCATTTGAAGTTTTCCTCTGTTCATGCAATTCGAATTTCAGTAGTTTGGTGATTTGATTTTCGTACGAGTAGGATAGATTTTTTCTTATGATGCAGTTGTTCCTATTTGCTTAGCGTAGCAGAGGATTAATACCATCAATTGGAGCTCCAGCAAAACGGTTGTTAAGGCTCACTGCCATCTCTTTTGAAGATTGGGGTGCAGTCCATAGCAGACCACCAAAAACACGCATTACTTTGTTTGATACAGTTATGGTTTGGATTTAGATGCTTCCTTGTCATTTACACTTATCACACATCTCTTCATCACAACCCCATACGTATTTCTCTTTGCGTTTTGGATTACTGTTCAATGAAATCATGGCACACTTAATGTAGGTGGATGCATTTCCGGTTTGATAAACAGTTTTGATCATTTGTTTCATTTACACTCTTCTCCCTCTTGTTTCATTACCATCCTTTCCATTTTGATCCTGCATGCAACCCCGTTTCCTTGACCTACACTGCGTTATGTCCTCTCCTCAAAGTCGTCCAGTCCTCACGTAGCTCCATTCCTTGACCCTTCATTGACATCACTTCAACCTACTCCCTATACCCGTTTCCCATCTCATCCTTCCGCCTCTGTGCCATCACCAGCCTGATCCCTACCTCACACATCCCTTCCTACCCTTCCATCACTTTTCCATCACTTTTCCATCACTTCAATCCTTCACGGTAGATCATCCTGTAGCAGTTTAGAGATATCCTATAGAAAATCTTGAGTATCCTGTAGGATCCCCTGCAGACATCCTGTAGGAAGTCATTCACGCGGTTGCCGAGCTTCTGAACGTGGAAAACCTTTGTGGATGAATGCCAAGGGTCCATAGGGACCTCACCTAGCCTCCCCAACCTGTCCCACGCTTTCCTTCCTTCTTCATTCAAGCTGCACAACCAAACCCTAATAAGCACAAAATCACAATTATTTCACCTACTTAATGAAAAGTATAAAAACATGTCTTTTATAAGCAAGTAGTTTGATCCATGCATTCCACTCATTAGAGGTATAGCAGCATTGTAAAGTATACTATCTTCATTTGCTTTATGAGATTAGACTAGTTAAATAGGGTTTCCTAGGTTTACATGCTTTGATTTACTTTTAGTTCATTTTTGTCAAATAGCTTAGTCTCCTTTGAGCTAGCTTTCGTCCATCATTGATAAAGGCTTCCTTCTGTGAGCCTATAAGAAGTTGCTTGAGCCCTAGCGACTTGTGCCAGCTGACCAAGTGCAGCTGCCGACAAGAGCTAGGTACTTGTGCATATAGCATTGTCGCTTCCAAGTTTGTACGAACAACCGGGTTGATAAAATGAGAGACAGGAAGCCTCAGGAGTTGTAGCATTATTGCTACAATACTGGAGCTCACCAGCGTATATACTTGGTAACATCCCAAATTTCCCTCAAATTGCTTCTGCTTTTGCTATCTTGGCTTTCGAACTTGTGGTGTGTTTTTTGTTTGTAGCGCCTTTTCCTTTTCCGGGCGTAAGCTTTTTCAGAATATTGTAAACATGCTGTTTTTTTTGTGAGCTTTTTTACCCTGAGTGTTGGATCGCCTATTGATATCAGTATCTATTCAATAATGCTCTGGAACTTGAGGTTCCGCCATATGCAGTATTTGTTTACGAGGGCATCTCTTCTCTGTCTTCGAGTATTGACGCTTTCCCCTTTTTCTTTAGATGTTGTCTGCACATTGCTCTATGTTGTTTCCTGTTCTTCATTCCTGTAGTTTACGCAAAGGAAAAGAGTTACGACAATAAATATTGACGCGAAGCTCTAAGCTCTATGAATGCATAACATAATGTCACCCATTGTGAACTGACTCTTTGAAAAACATAAAACTGTCCTTCATTAACACTATGGCGTACGTTCATTAATTTCGTTTAAGGCGCGCGCTGAATTTTTGATTTATGGACAGCTTTTCTTGAATGCTGAGCCGAGGAAAATTTGCAATGGGCGGTTCTTGCAACTTGCATTTCATTATCGCGTTATCGCATTTTTGTTAAGATCGCAGATTGCATTCATCGCAAGATCGCAGATCGCATTGATCGTAAGATCGCAGATCATGTTAAACTATTGTGTGTTGTTTATGCGATGTTGCGATATGCGATGTCGCATATCGGCCATCGGAGAATTCTCAAGATCTTCATTTATGGGTACTTCTTGATGTATGCGATGCGATGGATTTCGCATCGCTTTTTTGCATTTTTTATGGTGCTCATAAAGAAATGTTTTACTCTCTTCTCGCGATGCGATATATTTCCAAGGAGTTCAATACAAAAAGGATTTTTTGAATTTTTACTAAGGGTCCCCCCCTTGTTTAATGTTATTGCTGACACTAAATAAGGAGGGGGGTTGTTGGTGGCGACAATAGAAGGTCAACAAGCTCATTATTAAATATAAAGTTCCCATTCTTGTCATTGATGAATTACATGGAGAAATTTACTTCACCAAGTTGGATCTTCATTCAGGATATCATCAAATTAGAATGAAGACTGAAGACATTTTGAAAACAACATTCAAAACTCATGAAGGTCGTTACGAATTTTTGGCCATGCCTTTTGGCCTTACTACTGAACCTTCCACATTTCAAGTTTTGTTGAATTCCATTTTCAAACCCTTCCCTAGAAAATTTGTGTTAGTGTTTTTTGATCATATACTAATCTACAACAAGTCTTGGAAGGATCATGTTCAACATGTTGATAGGGTGCTCAAACTATTGGAGGATAAACAATTGTATGCAAAAGACTTCAAATGTTTCTTTGGAGTACAGGGGGTGGAATATTTGGGTCATACTGTATTTCATGAGCATGTTAAGGTAGATCCTAACAAAATCAAATCCATCAAGGAATGGAAAATCGCCACAACCATAAATAATATTCAAGGATTTCTCAGCTTGACAGGGTATTATAGCAAGTTTGTTAAGAATTATGGGAAAATAGCAGCACCTCTAACAACGTTACTTAATAAAGATGCATTTTTTTTTACTCCAGATGATCTGAACTTATGCAGGAATGCAACAAAATACAAATATACACATAAACACAAGTATGTAGCAAAAATAAAACTTAATTTCATTAATATCAAAGAACTGAAATATGCTTACATACAGAACTAGAAATAAACTAGCTCAGGCGATGGTAGCTTATCTCTAAGAAGAGATGTGGTGGTTACATGCCTCTAAATTGTGTTACAATGAGGTTCAAATTCATATTTATTATAGAGAAACAATGGAAACCCATAAACATCAAAAAACCTAACCCTAAGAGATGAAGCACCAAAACAGTGGGCCCCATTTGGGTAAATTGGTACATTAGCTTCCCAGGGTCATAACTTTGGCATACGAACTCCGTTTGGCTATTATAATACCTCATTTTGGAGATCTTAAAGAGAAGGCCAAAAAAAAAATGAATGATTTTGGGACTTTTCCTGTCTCTCTGTTTTCCCTAAAAACATCTTTTAGTTCCTCAAAATGGCTTCAAAAGTTTAGGACCCAAAAAATTGCCAAAAATAGTAAGTTGTCCTACAATTAAGGAAACAAAAAAGAAACAACGGTGGGGGTCCAAGTGGAATAGGCAGATGGCCACCAATATCCACCTGGATCACCAGAAGCAACAGTCATTTGAACATCTTAAAGAGGAAATGTGTCAAGCTCTAGTTTTAGCTACTCCAGACTTCACAAAATCCTTATGGTGGAATGTGATGCCTCAGGAAATGGAATTGGTGTTAGTAGTCCAATCAAAGGAAAGTATTTACAAAAACCTATTTATGAGAAGGAATTGTTGGCAATACTACATGCCCTGAAGCAATGGTGCCCTTACCAAATTGGGAAGACACTTCAAGGTAAAAACTAATCATGATAGTCTTAAATGATTTTTCGAACAAATATTATCTTCAGAAGAACAACAAAAACAAGTCACTAAGATGTTGGGTTATGACTTCGAAATCATCTAGAAAAAAGGGGGAATAAAAATGTTGTTGCAGATGCACTCTCAAGAAGGGATGAGGATGTGGAAGCATTTATCTATGCCATTTCTATTATCCGGACTGACTGGATAACTGAAGCAAGGGAGGAATGGAAGAACGACAAAGAGGTATCGACACTCATTTAAAATTTGTAGCAATATCCCAATACATGAGATACATTTATCTAGAAAAATGACCCATTATGGTACAAAGATTTCTTATATCTATTTAGGAGTTCCCAAACCAAACAAAATATTCTTTTGGAATTGCACACCTCTCCTTTAGGAGGGAACTGGGAATTTTTAAAAACTTACGACGAGGTCAAGAAGGATTTTTTTTGGGATGGCCTTAAATCTTATATTCAGAAGTTTGTGGTAGAAAGTTTGGTTTTTCAACAAAATAAAGTTGAGACAATTAAGATCCTAGGTCTGTTACAACCTTTAACCATTCCAAGTCAGCATTAGGAGGATGTCTCAATGGATTTTATCATAGGTTTACCCAAGTCTGAAGGAAAGAGTGTCATCATGGTGGTAATTGATAGAGTTTCCAAGTATGCACACTTTTATGCATTATCTCATCATTTTAAAGCCAGTACAATTGCTACTCCATTTATGGAAATAATTCATAAGCTACATGGAAACCCAAAGATTTTTGTAACTGACAGAGATCCCATTTTCATTGGAAATTTTTGGATAGAATTATTTTCTTGCCTTGGTACTCAATTAGCTCATAATATTGTCTTATCATCCCCAATCTAATGAGAAAACTGAGATAGTGAACAAATGTTTGGAAGGATATATCTGTTACTTTTTATCTAATAAACAAACACAATGGTTTAAGTGGTCACCTCTACCTAAATGGCGGTATAACACTTCCTTCCATATTGCGGTAAAAATGACCCCATTTATGGCATTTTATGGATATCATTCACCATCCATCACATCATCTTTAAGAGAAAATTTTAAGGTTCAAGTAGTGGAAGATCACATCAAGCATCAACAACAATTTCTCCAACTCTTAAAGGATAACCTCAATCTAGTGTGGAATCGAATGAAACAACAAGCAGAACAGCATTGCAGAGAAAGAAGTTTTGACATAGATAATTGGGTATTTAAATGGCTACAACCATACAAACAAATGTCCCTCAAGCAAGCTATGAGGGATAATAAATTATCACCCAAGTATTGTGGTCCTTACAAGGTGTTGCAAAAGATTTGTACTATGGCATACAAATTGGATTTGCCTGCATCTTCCTGAGTACACAGTTTTCCATGTTTCATGCTTAAATAAGGTTATCAAGGACAAGCTCCTAGTTTGAATAATATTTCCAGAACTTAACGATGAAGGAAAAATCATATTCGAGCCTAAATTAATCATGAAAACAAGAACCTGGCAACTACAGAATCGATCAATTTCATGGTATCTCATTAGGTGGAAGAACTTACCTGCTAATATCCTACATGGGAGGATGAGAAATTTATACAGAAGCATCTTGAACTACTCAAGCGTTGAGGACAACAATTTTTTGGAGAGGGGCATGTTAGTTCCCTATTATATTATTGCACCTCCCTTATTTTTATTGTTATCGTAGCCCCCTTATTGTTATTTTTGTGCACATGTAGTCCCCATATTGTCATTGTTGTGCCCCATAGAAGTCCATTATTGTTATTGCTGTGCCCTTACATTATTATAGTTATGTAGGCTCTAATTATATTGTGACCCCTTAGAATCCTATATATACCGAGGTCTTGTCATTTGAATCATCCAAGAATTGTTCAAAGAGGTTGTGTTGATCTATTCTTTCTTTTGTTTTGTGATCTAGTTGCATAGAAAATTTGTTGATATAAACCTACAACTCAAAGAGATGTTGGATAAGGGCTACATAAGGCCAATTGTGTCTCCATGAGAAGCACCATTCTTGTTCATAAATAAGAAGGATGGTACACTGAGGTTTTGCATTGATTATCGACAATTGAATAAAATGACCATTAAGAGCAGGTATCCATTTCCGTGAATTAATGATTTATTTGACCAACTGAGAGGAGAAGTGGTCTTCACCAAGATTTATTAAATATCAGGAAATCATCATGTGCATATAAAACATGAGGACATCCATAAAACAACCTTTGGAATGAGGTATGGACATTATGAATTTATGGTAGTGCCCTTTGGACTTACCAATGCACCTGTAACCTTTATTTTCCTTATGAACAATGTATTGCGCCCTTATTTGGATAAGTTTTTCATAGTATTCATGGATGACATTTTGGTCTACTCAAAGACCAAGGAGGAGCATGAAGAGCATTTGGTAGTAGTATTGCAATTGCTAAGAGAGCACAATATTTATGCAAAGCTCAGCCAATGCAACTTCTTTTATCCATAAATTCATTACTTGGGACACATTATCTCAAGGCAAGGAGTAGAAGTTCACCTAGAGAAAGTTAAGGATATCATGGAATGGTCAACACCTAAAAATATAGGTTAATTTAGGTCCTCTATGGGATTGGAAGACTATTATAGGAGGTTTATTAAAAATTTATCCAAGATTGGTTGTTTGATTATTGCTCTGCAAAAAAAGGGAAGAGATTTGAATGGATAGATGATTATGCAGTAAGATTTGAGCAGTTAAAAGAGTTGCTCACTAATGTGCCAATGTTGAGAATTGCATATCTGGATAAGGATTTTGTGATATGTACATATTCTTGCAAGGAGGGGCTCATTGGAGTCTTAATGCAGGAGGGACAGGTATTTTTCTATGAGTCACGAAAGTTAAATGAGCATGAACAGAATTATGTAACTCCTGATATGGAATTGGTTACCATCATATGTGCACTCGAGATGTGGAGACACTACCTTCTTTGTAGAAAATTTACCCTAATGACTAATCATGAAGGGTTGAAGTATTTATTTGAATAGCCAAAGTTAAATGCAAGGCAAGCCTGATGGCTAGCCACGCTCAGTGAATTTGATTTTGAAGTCAAGTATATAAAAGGCAAGGAGAATAGAGTAGCATATGCACTCAAACAGAGGGTCAAATTAAACCATTTAGCAGTCATAATTTCTTTTGGAATGGACCTAGCAAAATGAGTCAAACATTTGCAACAGCATGATGAGAAGTATCAACAAGACAAAAGAAAGGCTACATAAAGATGGAAATGGCGGAAAAGACGAATAATATCATATCACATGTGATGGCTTGGTTAGATTCAAGAATAGAATCTATGTACCCAATAATGATGAATTGAAGAGGATCATATTAAGAGAGTACCATACTAAGCCATATTTTGGCCATCTGGGATACCAAAAGGCTCTCATGGCCATCAAAAAGTCTTATTATTGGCCTAATTTGAAAAATGAAGTAGCATATTTTATTGTTAAATGCATAGAATGCCAGTGGGTGAAGATTGAATGTAAACATCCAACGGGTTTGTTGTAGCCTATTCCCATTTTAGAATATAAGCGGGAAGTTATCTCCATGGATTTCATTACAGGGTTTCCAAAGACCTCAAGAAAACATGATGCAATCATAGTAGTGGTCGAAAAGTTGAGCAAGGTGACTCACTTCGTGCTTGTTAAATATACAAATTCATCCAATGAAGTGGCACCAATCTTCATAAAGGATATCATGAGACTGCATGGAGTTCCCAAGAATATTATCTCGAATAGAGATTCCAAGTTCACTTCAAAGTTTTGGAAGGAACTATTTGCAGGCTTGGGGACAAAATTGGCTTTCAGTATATCTTATCATCCACGGATGGATGGACAAATAGAGAGGAAAAATAGAATCCTCAAATACATGTTAAAGATGTATGCAATGCACCATCCAAGGAAGTGGGAAGAATACCTTCCACTTGTAGAGTTTTACTAAAACAATGGATACCAATAATATCTTAATACTATTTGAGGCACTTTATGGAAGGAGTTACAATACTCCTATTAGCTAGAGTGATCCAGTGAGAAGGGTCCTTATTGGGCCTGATATGTTAAAAGGAGATGGAGCATCATATGCAGACTATCACATAGAATTTAAAAGTGGCACAAGACAGGAAAAAGGGCTATGCAGATCAACATAGGGTGCATAAAGAGTTCCAAGTTGGGGAACATGTTTACTTGAGAGTTAGACCAAGAAAAATTCCTTGAAGAATGGGTCATGTGCCAAGTTGGCACCATGGTTTTGTGGGCCTTTTGAGATACTTGAAAGAATTGGGTCGACGACCTATAGATTAGCATTACCTCCATCGATAAAGTTCCATGATGCTTCCCATGTTTCATTGCTTAAAATATATAAACATGATATTAATCATGTTATTGATTGTCCAGGTGGAATCAAAGGGAGAGTTCCAACCATAACCTCTAGGCATCATGGATCGAAGTCAGCTCATGCTATGAAATCAAGTAATAGAGTAAGTAATGGTGTGGTGGAGGCACTTTGGGATCGAGGAAGCCACGTGGGAAATGGATGACCTGATGTGGGCAACATATCCTTTCTTATTTGTTGAGTAAGGAAAATGTAAATATGATGTAAATGTTGTAGAGAGTTGTGTATACAAATATCCATATCAGTTGTGTTTGTTTTATTATGCTTATCAAACACCGAGGACATTGTTCCCCTCAAAGGGGAAGGAACTATGACAATCCATGGTTAATATTTCTCTTTTGTAAATAATTGTCATTATTTTAAATAGATGAGAGAGAGACACAGATTCCATTGTTTGAGGAAGGAGGTTGCTTGAGGAAATTGTCGTTTTTAAATATCAATCATGGTTTGCTACAAAGAATTGAATGTGCTAACTTTGCATCAAATTTAACCAAATAAATGAGGACAGGTTTAAGTGACCTTTAACTCCAACCACAAGAAAGAAAAGGACAAAATTAAGAATAGGCATGGGTTGCGTTTTCAAGATGTGGATCGATTCATATAGGCGCTCTCTCTCATGCACAAGAGATGCATTGGTAGAGAATATAGGGTTTAGAATTTATGTGTAAGAACATAGATCCAAAAGCGAGATCAAGTGGTCTTTAACATTGAATTGTTTTGTTGCATAAGATAAGTACCAAACTATGTTTTATTTTGTCTAAGTGTCTTGTACATTTGTACTTGTTGGATATTGTATCTATAATATGAATTTGAATATCAATCATAAATGAGGAATACAAATATTGTCTGAAAAAATTATTGAGGAAAGGATTGTTTTCTTGAGATTAGTTACGAAATTGATAATATTTTTAATAATTACGTAAAACGTATGGGCAAGTCCCTATCATTAAAAAAAAATGTGTAAATCTAAGCTTGGGATTTGAGTCATGTAGCAAGTATGCAACTTTTCCAAGTACATGTATATGAACCTATTATTGATCGCAGTTGTCTATAATGAGACTTTTTGGAAGCTTTTCCGGTGGGTTTTTCCGGTCAAAATCTGGCAGCAATTTATTCGAATCGCAAGTTTGATAGCTAGTTTCTGCACAATCAAAGCGTCCCAGGGGTTTTTCAGGGTGCTGAATCCAAATATGCAGTTAAAAACCCATTTTAACTGCAACAAATCAAGATTTAACCTCAATTTCTTCGCCGGATTCCGTCACCGAAATCTCCAAAAAATCGCATTATAGACAACTCCTTATTGATCGAGGTCTGAAATGTTGCTAAGTCTCCTGCGTCTTTGAAATGTTATTTAAATTGTGTGAGAAATTGGAAATAGGTAGAATCCTACCTTATGAATCAATTTGTCATTGGCATGTCTACTAGGCTTGAAACTCATAGCAAACTACGCTAAGGGGAAATATCGAAGCTATCAATATGTAAATATATAAATATACGTAAATGGGACGCAAGCTAAGGGGTTGTACGAAGATGGGAAAACCAAGAGATAGCTCCATGTGGGCCCTATAAGAACCTTAAGAGTGGTGGGTCGAGTCCTGGTGCCAGCCTCAACCATTCACAAAACCATCATACTTGAACCAAGGGACAGATTTTTTTTATACATAGAGTGATTAACTCTTGCGGGCGCAATCCCTCTATTATTAGCTCTGGGAGTCCTAAAGACTCCATCCCATATGACCTATCGCTGGCGACCGAGACCTTAGAATCTCAGACCTCGCAAGTTATCGCAACGTCGCTCCTCTCCAATATCTTGAGATTATTTTCTGAGGTTTTGTTCCGAGACGGAAAAAGGGGGTTTTGTCATCTGCTGTACTTAAATTTCCATCCCAGCACCTTGATTTTCCAACCCTGTGACAGTGAATACTCTTTGTCTCTTAACTGAATCTTTTCTGTCAACTGTCGATAAATTTCTCATTCTTGGTAGTTTAGTGCTCAATCTCTCGAAATTTTTTTCCAGGGGTTTTCTACGAGATAGGTTTCCACCGAGGGAGTTTCTTCTGAGATGACGTAGTAGGAGTGGGCCTGAGATTGTATTCTTCAGAGATTGAGTTTCCTCAAAGGGATTTTATCAACAAAGTGGGTTTCCTCTGAGGCAGTTTATTGCCAAGAAAGGCCTACCTTTGAGGAGGGATTCCATTTCGGGAGTTTCTTCTGTGATGATGTGGTGGAAGTGGACCCAAGTCCATATTTCCTTCAAGAAAGACTTTTCTCCAAGATGGATTTTTTCCAGGGGTGTCCCCGAGGTGAGTTTCTCCCGAGATTGAGTTTCTCCCAAGATAAAATTTTCTTTGAGATCTCAGAATCTCAGATCTTGAAATTTCTTACAATTCCGCTCCACTCATACCTCCAATATTGTTTCCTCCCATAAGAGTTTCTTCCGGGGTGACGTGGTTGTAGTGGGTCGTTGCACGCACTTAAGAGAGGGCATTTTATGTGTATGCACATGTATATTTATATGTAATGACCCTGGTTCATGAACGGGTCTGACGCTAATACATGAATACCAAGTAACAATGATGAGGTTTAACGGTAAGTTTCTGGGGTGTAATTCGCGAGATGAGGGTTCAAATCTCATTGAGAATATATATGATCTGTTGTGTCTTGGCTAGAAGAGTAGGCGAGCCCATAGTGGACATCTCGGCTTTTGTTGAGGCATAAGTTTCTTGCTATTGTAAGGCTTGCAGGCGGTTGCGCGTAGCCTAGGTTTATAGTGGCAGCCAGTTAGATTTGATCCCGGGTCTGTTCAGGATAACTCTCACCAGTTACCGATTATCCTAGATTTAAAAAAAACAATGATGAGGCTAACGGGGATAGCCACATGGATGCCATGTGGCAAGTTGATGACGTGGCTCAAAATGTTAAGTGGAAATAATTTTCCATCTAGATTTCAGATTGGGACAAATTTTATATTGCCAAAATCATCACGATGAGACGAACGTGATGAATTCATCCATATAAATTTTTACCGAAGTTGAAAAAGGTCATAATTTCATTTTGATAATGTTACCTTAGATCTCAGGACTCGGGTCAGCATAGTAATCACCTCCTTCTAAATTTTGTTTTGGTGGGAATTAGGAGGGGGTGTGTTACAATTTAACTATTACATCATTAGCCTTGTTAGCCTTAATCACACGAGAATTGTAGCATCAATACATATAAAGATAGGCATGCATGCCCCAATACAAATATATACACATGGGCATGCAGGGTCAACACAACCTGGCTCACCATCCTAGTAGAAATATGTACGAATACAATATAGTGGTAATGTTAAGGTTATTACATGTTAGCATACCAATTCCATTTGGATTTTACATGAGCAAATGCATTAAATTTTTTAGTCTGAAAATCCATAAATAGGGAGGAAAGCCTATAGTTTTGGTCACTTATGATATGACAAAATAGATATGTTGAGACCAAAATATAGTAATTGCTACCTCCTCTTCATTTGAGAAAAGTGTCCCTAAAGGGCATAGAACTCCCAATGCAATGAAGAATTTATCTTTTGATAGGAAATCCTTAATTGGTGTTGCCTTTTATGTCATAAACAAGTATGATCTAGTTGTCAATGACTAGGACTTGTTGCATTTCAGGTTCTTGGATATTTTTTTTGGTTAGTATTAGTTTGGATTATGTATTTATTTTTTGATACTTTTAGATTGAAAGAATGTTTATGGATAGTTACAAACTATTATGGATAATTAATTTATCATTATGATGGTTTGATGATAGTGTACCAACATCATTTTTGTGTGTGTTATATTTACATCAGTTGGATGCCATGGATGATGTGATGGTTTATTATTTGCATTTTGAAACTATAATGATGGGATTTTATATGAATAATTAAAATCTATATATTTCATGGCTAAAACCAGTGTTGCGAACATCTCGATTTTATCTCGAAATCAGGATTTTTTGGCCTAGCGGATGTTTGCCAATTTTTAAAGATATTTTTATGGAATCTTAATTTTGTTGATTTGCCGATTTTTTACAGATATTTTCCTGATTTTTACGATTTTTTGGTTTCTTGGACCCTTGCCAATTTTATCCCGATGTCGATATTCGCAACATTGGTTAAAACTCAAAGGGAGTGCAAACTAGTTGAATATAGCCTAGTGAACCTAGGGACCTTAGTAATTTGACAAATAAGCCTTAGGAATTTTTGCTCAAATTAAAAAATAGTTACTATAGAAATTAATTTTTGGAGGAAAATCAAGAGGCAAGGTGACCCTTCACCGACTATTTAGCATCCTACTAAACAAGACACAGAGGCCTTGATTAACGAGGTGAATTAAAACAAGTGTTTCTTTGTTCTATGATTGCACATCGTCATTTATTCTTTTAGCACCCTTAAATACCCTAACAACACTAGAAATGGTAAGTAGGCTGCAATATAAGGTCCAACATTAAGGGTGAAAGTAGAAGTAAATTATATTTATTTGATTCATGTTGTTTTTACTAACATCCAAGATGAATATAGATTCCCATTCAAAAATCTAAGTATGAAGTGGCATGGTTTTGTGTTGTCTATGGTTTCATTATATAGATTTGGAATGTTGTAAAATGGCATAGGGTCTCAAAAAACTCTTATTTACAGGGGACTAGACAAATGGTTTAACATATTTAAGTTTTGATTGGTTGTACAAAAAAAATATTAATCAATCAAGTTGTTGAGGCTACCTATAGTTATTTCTCTATGTATGTTATTGATGCTTTAGCTTACTTGTTTATCTTCAAGCAACATGTTGTCATTCTTCTTTGGTTGAATTCCCTAATGTACATATGCATGGCATAAAATTTCTAGTTTTTTGTGGTTGGTACACCTTTAAAATGTCATTGAAATTATATTATACATAAAACATAAATAATTATTAATCCCAATGTGGTCACTTTTTACAATCTAGTTAACATATAGTAACACATATTTGATTAACTTTATTTTACCAATGTCATGGTTTGTTGGTTTATTAACAATTGTTCTTTTACGTATTCTTTAATTAAGGATCATATGTATCATTATCTCACATTAGTGGCTCCCCCAAATGGGTTATCAGAGATGAGACAAGAGTGGGGGGGTGGGGGCCACATGGTGATCATCCAACCAAATATACATGGTCATTTCTGTTGCATGATAAAAATTGTGACCTAGCTGGGATATGACGCAGATTCATTATGGTTTGAGTACAAGTTTAACGACCAAGCTCAAGTGAAGGTTTATCGTTTTAATTATGAGTGGATTTGGGAGGTTGCAACCATTGGAGCATCTAGTTTTAGCTAGCAGTCCTAAGCACTCCCTTCATTACACGTAGGGACAATGATTCATTCTTAGCTATGGGTGATTTCAACATAAGGAAATGGGAAATTTTGAGTACCAAGGATTGCAGGGTGGCACATTATCGTTTTTCATGGGTCCAAGTTTCTTCATCGACGCATGTTTTACGAAGGTGTTTACCTTGACTCCTTTAAATCTCATATCCCTCTTCTTTTTCATTTATTGTTTTCCCATTTCCTTTTCACATCTTCTAAGACTTGTTGATTTGTTTCATGTCCTCCTAAATGGATTTTCTCAACAATTTTTTTTTGTTCTAGCTCAACTAGTCTTGAGGGGCTAGAGACTTCATTGTGGTACTTATTCCTTGATTTTATACCATTTTTAAAACCTCTCCATCTCAAGTACTCCTATGTCACATGCCTTGGTTCTCCAATTATGGCTCAATATTGGTGTGTTATCCCCTTCTATCCTCCATCTCATCGTGTTCTCTTCTTCAAGGATAATCAAACACTTTGTTGGGTCCAATTAAAATGCCATGAAAGTAGGCTAGAAGTAGGTGAGGGGATAAATATTTCAAGGACCAAGGGGGCTATCGATCCTAGTAAGAGGGAAAAATATCAACATTGAGGTATTAGGAAAACACTCCACGAGAAATCTAGGGTTAATCACTCAGGAGAAACGTAATATCATTGGGGAACTAAGAATGATTGATTAACTCTTAAGTGCTTGTGGAGATAACTTATTGTGTGCCTGATAAAGGGCATACTAGAGGGTGTTATAGTTAGTACATGTACATTGTTGACGTACACTAGCATTTAAAGCTCCTACTTAGCTGTTAAAATTGACAACTAGGGCCAAACTCCACATTGGTCATCTTATTTATGACAACTGATATATTTTCTTGGATTCCTCTCTCCGAGAGGTGTAGGATCGATCTAAAGATCATCCAATTCTGACATGTACAAATGAAGTTATGAATTTATTTTGATTATGGTCAAATTGTCAAGGTCGGTCAGCAAACTTATGTAGGCTCAGAAGCCCAATAGTTACGTCTATTCATCCTTAACGTTGCATATAAATAGAAGTTGACTTAGCCTCATTTGGACACACTTCTCTCTCTCTCTCTCTCCTCATTGATTGGGTACAAATTTCTGGGCCTCTCTCTCTCCACATCTCTGAAATTTTAGGAGAGAGAAATTTTAGGAGGCTAAAATTTCTGGACAGTTAGACCAAGCATTGACCAGCATGCATTGACCTCCTTTGACTGCATTTTTGTGAGGTCTATCTCTGTTTGGGCAGGTCGAATTTCTGGGCATAGAAATCGAGGCTAAATGTTGATTGTTGACCAACGTTGACTGCAAGCGGGTTATTTGACCAAATTTTGACTGAAATGAATTTGATTGTTTTGAGGGTTGTTTTATCTTGTTGTTTGGAGGCCAAAGTTCACTGAAGTTGACTGATTTGCTGAGGGTCAAATCCTTTTTGTTGACCAGCGTTGACTTTTCTGGTTAGGGCTCTTTTGTTGTTGTTATAAATTATCATATTTGTAAATTGTATTATCTCTCTCTGCTAAACTATTGAAGACTAGAAGAATATTCGATCAAGGGTTTCCCCACATTAGGGTTTTTCCCTGGTTTGTGCCACATCTTGTGTCATCTTGTCTTGGTTTGTCTTCTATTGTTTATGTTTATATTCTATCTGCATTTTACTATCATGTTGATGTGATTGCAAATCTGAATTTTGATACTGGGGTAATAAATAAATTGAAGTAAAATTTCTCTAAAGCATAGAACATACCATTTTTTCCTAAAATTAACATGGTATCAGAGCTGAGGTGAAGACAAAGCCCAAGCAAGAGTGAAAGAGAAATCACCAAAGAAAGTTGGACAAGGAAAAAAGGTTCAATGGGTTCCTCGTCCTACTTCTTGGTTGAAGACAAGCTCCATGATAAATCTGACTATCATGGATGGAAGATGTCTCTTGATTTGACCTTGGAATAAAAAGAAGTGATGGACTATGTGCAGGTTAAAATCCCCGAACCTCCTTCAAATGCACCAGCTACCGCAAAGACCAAGTAAAATAGGGCTGAAGTCAAAGCAAAGAAGATTATTAGGGATTCCATTGACAAGCATTTGGTGGCCTACATCTCCGAATTGAAGACCTCCAAGGAGATCTACGATAGATTGGTCGACATGTTCAAGGTTAGTAATGCTAATCAAATTCTATTTCTCAAGAATAAGTTGAAGGATATTAAGAAGGGAAAGGACGAGGATATTCAATCCTATTTCTTGAGTATTACTGAGATCAAGAATAATCTATTCTCGATTGGAGAAGTTATTCTTGATAGGGAACTTACTCTCAACAGCCTTGGAGGACTCCCACCTGAGTCGTATGTATTTAGAACCACCATCCTCAAAAATGATCAAATTCCAGGGCTTGAATAATTGATGTCGAGATGCATTCAAGAAGAAACAAGAATGGTGGAGCAAGAAATGTCTTCTAATAGAAACAACCCTATTACATTCTCCGCTCATGCCAAAAGGAGAAATAATGCAAGGTCTAAAGGTCATTTCCATGGAAAGCCTAGATCTAAGGGAGGAAGGAAGGGTGGGTGATTTGTTTGCAATAAGTTTGGCCACTATGAAAGGGAGTGTCCAAATACAAGGGACACATCCCGTGATGATGATGAAAACCATTCCAAGGGGCAACTTCAACAACAATGATCAAAGGAATGGTAGGTCCCATGGCAAAGGAAAAAGGAATGTGGGACATCAAGGAAATGGTCGACCCTCCAAGAAATTGAGGAACTCCAGGTATGAAGAATCAAATGTTGTTAACAATAAGAAAAAAGAGTACTATCTTATATCATCCCTCTCCACTGCCTCTCCTCTGGACACTTTGGTACATTAGCTGATTGATAGTGGCGCCTCAAGGAACTTCACCTGATATAAGGAAGCCCTCTCTAATATAATAGAAAAGGATACAAACTTGGAGATCATCCTTGGAGACGATGCCACCTATCCCGTGAAGGGAGTAGGGAATGTTACCCTTCAATTGAATCAAGGCAACACTATTCATTGCAAGAAGTACTATATGTACCTAATCTCAAGAAGAACCTGGTGTCCATTTCAACCATGGAGGACAAAGGATTCAAGGTGGCATTCATCGATGGAAAGGTATGTGTTTGGAAAAGAAATTTTAAAGATTCTTTTACTCTTGGGTTCAGGGTTGAAACTTTGTATCAAGTTGGAGGAAGTCCATTGGGAGCCATGCTTTGCGACACATCTCTACCATCTGAACTATCACACCATAGGTTTGCCCATCTTCATTATAAGGCCCTACCCGATGTGAGACAGATGGTGACATGTATTTCCAAGTTCAAAGTAGAGCATGAAGGTGTATGTTCGGGATGTGTCGAAGGAAAACTTACAAGGGGACTATTCCCCTCAAGTAATAGCAAGACCACATATATATTGCAATTAATCCACTCTGACATATCTAGTATGATGCCCGTAAACTCTTTGGGAGGATACTTATATTATCTCACCTTTACGGATGATTATTCTCACAAGACTTGGATATACTTCTTGAAGAAGAAGGATGAAGTGTTCACCTAGTTCTGACACTTCAAAGCCTTGGGCTAAAACCAATTTGAGAAGAAAATCAAGATATTGAGGATTGATAATGGGATCGAGTACGAACCCAATGAATTCCAAGATTATTGCATATAATATGCCCATTAAAAGGGAGACTACAACACCATGCACTCTTGAGCATAATGGTGTGGCTGAAAGGAAGAATCGCTCTATTGTAGAAGGAGATCGTTCCATGCTTCATGATCAAGCCCTTCTGAAGTTCCTATGCGATGAAGCTGCAAATACTGTTGTGTATGTTCAAAACTGATTCCCTCATCAAGCATTGGAGTCCAAGACTCCCGAAGAAATGTTCATTGGTAAGAAACCCGATGTCTCTCATTTTAGAATTTTTGGAAGTCTCGTATATTTTCATGTTCCGGAAGAAAAAAGAAGCAAATTGGATGCATCTAGGAAGAAAGGAATCTTCCTGGGCTATAGTGAAAATTCTAAGGGATATAGAATTTATGTGGCTCGTCAAAAGGAAGTTGAGATAAGTCATGATGTCACCTTCAATGAAGATATGGCCCTCATGAAGATCAACAACCTTCCTATCCTAAGGAAGGACAAAGAAGATGACACTATAAACCAGGGTGCAAAAGAAGACGAAACGATACCTGATGTTGATGAACCTATGGATCCTATTGATCCTCCTCCTCATGAGACCTCCTCCTCTAAAAGGAGAGCCTCATGGCTTAGGGATACTCTCGAAGATTTCGAGAGACACATTGCACCAAGGGGGACTTTTCGTGAACGTAAGAAGTCGAACAGGTATCAAGGATATTTGATGGCCATGAGCACTATCATTCAAAATGAGCCTTCATCATTTGAAGAAGTCGTGAAGCATCAAGTATGGAAGGATGTTATGAATGAAGATTACAAGTCAATCATGAAGAATGATGTTTGGGATGTGGTCCCTAGACCCCAGGACAAATCGGTTGTCACCTCTAAGTGGCTCTACAAAATCAAACATGGAGCTGATGGAAGTGCAAACCCTCTCATTCACAAATGTAAGAGGGAGTTGGCTTCTAAATTTGAGATCAAGGACCTAGGAACGATGCACTATTTCGAGGGTTGGAGGTCTGGCAAAATCCAAGTGAAATTTTCCTCTATCAAGGAAAATATGTTGTGAAGATATAGGAAAGATTTGAGATGGTGGACTGCAAGCCTATGACTACTTCGATGGAACTTAACTTTAAGAAGTTATGTGGTAGTGTTGTTGGACTTGAATTGGGAAATGCTTCTAAGTATCGTAAACTCATAGGAGCATTGATTTTCTTAGTGAACTCCTATCTGTACATATTTTTTGGAGTTAACACATTGAGCCAATATATGTTTGAGCCTCATCATATACATTGGATTGATGCCAAGAATATTCTCAGATACCTTCGGGGCGAAATCACTCATGGATTGAGATACACTGTCGGAGATGTGAGGCTACATGGTTATTCTGAAGTTGATTTGGCTATTAGTGTGGTGGATCGCAAGAGCACTTATGGATGTTTTTTTTATTTGGGTTTTGCTTCGATATCCTACATGAGCAAGAAGCGTAAATTGGTTGCCTTGAGCACCGTCGAGGCCGAATATATAGCTGATAGTATGGCCTCCTATGAAGTTGTTTGGTTGAGGAAGCTCTTCAATGAGTTGTTTTGACATGTGTTAGATACCACCTGATCCTTTGTGACAACCAGAGTGGTATCCGATTATAAGAGAATCTTGTGTTTCATGATCGCTCCAAGCATATAGATATCAGGTAACACTTTATCTGGGTTATGGTACAACGAGGAGCAATAAGGATCCATCACATTGGGACTGAAGAGTGGGTCGTCGATATTATGACAAAGCCCCTGGGGAAGTTCAATTTCTTAGCCTTCTGAGAACAACTTGGCATTGTGGAGAGACCCTCTTATGAGGGTCTTGTATGAGATGGACATTGAGCTCTACGAGCTCCGGGGGGCTTGTGGTACTTCTTGGAGCAATGAGAAACCATAGGGTGAGTGTTTCAGCCTTACCCTAGTCGTTTTTTGCATAGAGGGTGAGTGGTTCATCCTTCCCCTATGATACCCCTTGGCGACATGTAGGCAGGATGAGTGCTTCATCCTTCTCTTGCTGAGACATCCTACCCATGCAGTCTGGGACTCATGGGAAGTACCTCTCCTCTAGCCAATGATTAGGGAAATGAAGATAGGGACCATAGTACTACCAATGGACGCATCGTGTACTACCGTACTCCCTATGCTAGGATGACCAATAATGATCTGGGATCAATTGGAACTGACTTCGGGTCAGTAAGAGTGGTATGACACAATCTCTTTTGATTGGAAGTGACTTCGGGTCAGTAAGTGTGGTATGACACACTCTCCTTTGATTGGGAGTGACTTAGGGTCATTAGAGAATGGTATGATACATTCTCAATCACTTCTTCTTCTTCATAGTTTATTAGAGTAGAGAAGTGCAGAGCAATGCATTGATGGCAGAGATATTACAGATTGGCAGATGGATTAGCATATGGAGTTCTCCCTAGTTGTGAGGGAGTGTTAAAATTGGAAACTAGGGCCAAAATCCACATGGGTCATCTTATTTATGACAGCAGATATTTTTCTTGGATTCCTCTCTTTGAGAGGTGTAGGATTGATCTAAAGATCATCTAATTCTAACATGTACAAATTAACCTATGAATTTATTTTGATTATGGTGAAATTGTCAAGGTTATCCAGCAAACTTATGTAGGCTTAGAAGCCCAACAGTCACGTCTATTCATCCTCAACGTTGCATATAAATAGAAGCTTACTTAGCCTCATTTGGACACACTTCTCTCTCTCTCCCCTCATTGATTGGGTATGTATTTCTGGGCCTCTCTATCTCCACACCCGAAATTTCAGGAGAGCAAAATTTCAGGAGGCCAAAATTTCAGGAGAGTGAAATTTTAGGAGGCGGAAATTTCAGGAGACCAAATTTTTGGACAATTTGACCAAGTGTTGACCAGCATGCGTTGACCTCCTTTGACTAGATTTTTGTGAGGGCTATCTTTGTTTGGGCAAGTCGCATTTCTAGGCACAAAAATCGAGGCTAAATGTTGATTGTTGGCAAGCGTTGATTGTAGCTAGGGCTGAACACAAGTGGGTTGTTTGACCAGAATTTGACTGGGCTGAATTTGACTGTTTTGAGGGTTGTTTTATCTTGTTGTTTGGAGGCCGAAGTTCATTTAAGTTGACCAATTTGTTGAGGGTCAAATCTATCTTGTTGACCAGTGTTGACTTTTCTGGATAGGACTCTTTTGTTGTTGTTATAAATTATCATATTTTTAAATTGTATTATCTCTCTCTGCTGAACTATTGAAGACAAGAAGAAGATTTTATCAAGGATTTCCCCACATTGGGGTTTGTCCCTGGTTGGTGCCACATCTTGTGTCATCTTGTCTTGGTTTGTCTTCTACTATTTATGTTTATGTTCTATCTGCATTTTACTATCATGTAGATGTGATTGCTAATATGAATATTGATATTGGGCTAATAAAGAAATTGAAGTAAAATTGCTCTAAAGCATAGAACATACCATTGTTGCCTAAAATTAACATTAGCTAAGCCCTACTAGACCAAAATGAGACCAAGGTGGAAATCCTTCAGATGTTGGATGAGCTACAACTTACAATGAGGAATTTGGGAGTTCCCTTGGACCCTAGATTTTACCCCAGTACCAAGAAGAAGCCAATAGTAGTAGATTCTTTAGACTCCTCCAAGTCCAAACAATGTGTTATCATCAGTGTAGTTTTTCAGTTGCTTCTGTCAAAGTTTTATTTTCAAGCTGGATGATACATCAAGTTGCTTGATTCTGCAGTACAGTTTATTGTCTTTTTTGTTGAACTTAATAAAAATTATGTGTGGATGTTGAAAAAACTATGGTTATGAAATTATCCTAGTTTCCCAAATGACAGAGCAGGGAAAACCCCAAATTGTTTTGTTGTCACCTTAAAATTTGAAACAGAAGTAAAATTTATATTTCAAATTTTCCTTCACAATTACAATTAAAAAAAAACACACCAACATTAATGGGTAGAATTAGGATAGTCCAAACTAACATTACACACTAAATCAATTTACCACTAACATAGGGAACATTTCAAAATTAACCCAGACATATTAATTGGAGAATCAATACCCTTAAGGTGGACAACTCTACTCATTGGCTTAGCAAACTAATCTGATTGTGTAATTTTATCTAGTCTAGGGCTTTAAAATAGGCCTAGGTTTCCATCCCCACTTTCCTCTTGAAATCCATGCATGGATGTTTTACATGTTCTTGTTGTTAATTTTTCAATGTTCTATGTTGAAACAATCACTTATAATAATTCTTCATCCAATAACAACCAGTTATCCAATATATTTTCAATCACCCAATAACAGTAAAAATTTATAGATAGAACATAAAACCATATGCATAGTAGAAGATAGACAAGAACAATAGAGACACAAAGATTTGGTCAATTACCAGGTAAAAACCAGACAAGGGGGGAAACCCTTTCCAAATTCTTCTTCTATTAGATTGTCATCAAATGTTCAACAGAGAGATACATAGTTCATATACATCAACAATTTTTCAAGGTACAAAGCCTTGAGAAACCAAGTCAACTATCCAATATCTAATCAAATATGAGAACAAAAGTTAAATCTAGTCAAACTTCAATTTTACTATTTTTTTGTCAAATTCAACGATAGTTAACCCTGCCCTAACTATTCAATAGTCAATGAGCAAAGTTCCCAAAGAAAATTGGTCAAGAATGCAAAGAATTTGGCCTCTTTTTCTTAGTTAACTTCATACAAAATATGTTGAAGAATGTAACTAGTGTAGGTCTTCATAATTGTATTTGAGTCATAATGAAATATATTTGTAAAGAAAAATATATTTTATTATTAAAGAAATTGACTTATTAAAGCATGGGTTTCATGCTTGGGTCAATTTTTTTTAGGTCAAAGCCTCCATTGAAGACTTCTAGGGTTTATTTCAAGTATCCTTTTCCATGTCATAATGTAAAAGACCCTTCTTGGGCTCTATTTGTCAAAGAAGAAATTTATTTTATTGTAAAATAGGTTAAATATGCCTCATCCACCAAGTCAGCCTGAATTGAGGGGCATAAACCATTATAAAAGAGAAACAACTCGACCTCATTTGAAGAAATCCAATCTCAAACACAATAAGTTCAATCTACTGTAGTTCAAATCTGGAAAAGGGTACGTAATTCAAGGAAGAAAGAAGAAAACCTAGCAAAGGTGGAGGACTTTATCAAGCAATAAAATTCAATTTTTTCTCTCTCTTATCCTACACCTGCGAAGTTCTGGAGTGTTACAAGAGGCTGAAATTCTGAAGCTGGGGTCAAAATTTTGTAGCTAGGAAGTCAAATTTTTGGATTGTTGTTGGGTTGAAACTGTTGGAAAAGAAGAGACTATTGAAGCATGTTGAATCATATAGGAAGGCTGACTTAGTGGAGGAGGAAGGTATTTGGGTCTAAGTTCTTGGTCTATCTCATTTTGAATCTACTGAAGGAATATTTTTTGACTGGGTTTTCCCTTATAAAGGGGTTTTAGCCCTAGTTAAGTGCCTACATTTGGTGTCCCTAGTCTTCATGTTTTGCTTTGATGATCGCTTGATGAGAAGAAGATAAAAGAAGAACTTAAAGAATTTAATAAGAACATAATAATATCACAAGTAATTATCAACATAAGAAAATATTTCTTCCTTTCTAGTTTTCTAACATGGTATCAAAACTAATGTGAAGAAGGAAGTAAAAGGTAGGTTGAAGATCTATTAAGGAAAAGGATATCAAGGGAAGAACATTAAGAAGGATCATATAAGGATATGTGCCTACTATCTACAGGAACTATGTCAAACTCAATGAAGGGAGAAAACAAACTAGAAGGAGCCTCCAACTACAGGGCTTCGAAAAAGAGGATAGTTCTCATCCTCAAAAAGAACAAAGTTCAGGATCTTGTTCAAGGAAAAATCAAGCCTACACATGAAGCAAGTGAAACAGAGATAGAAAAATTCATAGAACTGAAATCTTGGCTATGAACCTAATAGTGGACGGAGTAAAGGATAACTTAATCCCATACATATCCAACATAAATTTCACTCTAGAAATGTATGAGGCTCTCTCCAAGTTATTCACCATCAAGAACATTGGTCAAATAGCAAACCTCAAGAATGAATTAAGGGCTATTAAGATGGAGAAAGATGATATTGTATCATCCTAATTTATAAGAATATCTATAATTGGAGATGAACTCCAAGAAATAGATGAAGTTGTCCCAGAAAAGGAGCTCGTAATTAGTTCTCTTCTAGGACTACCAAAATCTTGGAGTGCCTTTGCATCAAGATTTAACAGTCGAAAGGATACTCCAACATTTGAACAAATGTGGAATGCATGTAATTAAGAAGAAGCTCGAATATCATTGGTAATTAACAAGAAGGAGGATGAAGAATAAAATACCTCTAATTCATATTTTTCTCATCACAAGATGAATGGATCCTTCAAGAAGTTCAAAGGAACAAATAAGAAAGTTGACCTATCGAAGGTTGAATGTTATAATTGTCGCAAGATGGGTCACTACAAAATCAATGTCCAAAGAATCCAAGGAACCGGAAGAGAGATAGGGATCAAGAAAATATTACCAACGAAGCTCCACTGAAGAAGAATAGGACTGAAAAATCAAAAGTCAAGGACTTATACTACTAAGTCCTCTATTGCATATCCTTCTTAGTCTTGTATTGTTTTCCTTTATGTTTTGATTTATAGAATTTGTAGGTATAACATGTCTTGTTAGAACATTTTTTGAATTATATTGATAAGTTATAGGTATCCTTCGAGATTGGATTAAGAGGGAGCCCTCACCATTTTACCAAAGATAAGTATCTTGTTCTTTGTCTCCTCTTTTATGTTTGGCTTTTCTCTGATATCAAGATTTGTTTTTATTATATGCTAGTAACCTTTTTCTTTGTATTTTCCTTGGTAAGAAAAGATTGCAGAATGCACAAAGGTTATGAAGGAGACTTCAAATGATATACTTGAAGCATGGAAGAAATTTTTTTGCAAAGGAAGCCTTTCAAGAGCAGATGCCTTACAAGGTTTGTTAAGAAATAACTCAAAGGTATGTTTGAAAATATAAGCTTCGTTACAAAGTTCTCTTCATGTAAAAGGTATGATCATTCTTCTTTCAAAAATTTCTTTACATTATTGAAATTGTTATGTCTAGGGTTTTGAATCTTAAAGATTCCTTTTAGGGTGATTAATCAATAGATTAAATCTACCCTCATTATTCTATCATTTTGATTATTATTCTAAAACCCTAACCTCTAAGGGTTCACTATAAAACCCTAGTCTCTTGCTGCTAAGGGTATGTCAAATTTGATTATAAAACCATACTCTATTTAGGGTTGTTATTATTTTGATGTTTAGGCTTTGATATTGTTATAATAGAAACCATAACCCTTTAGGGTTTGTTGTTAATGTCTAAATTATGTAACCCTATATTTTTAGGGTTTGGTGATTAAGGGTTGGGGAATAAAATCTTTATAGTAAGATCCTAGGAATGAAACTCTAGGTGTATATTCATCTGATTGAAACCCTAGTCTAAATAAAATTGTTGTATACCTAATTTTGTTGTATTAATGTTTATGTCTTGGGTTTACTTAGTACATATGAATATTAATATGAAATGCTAGTGCATGAAATCCTATATATGTATATGTGAGTACGCTAACCTAATTGTTGATATTTACGAATTCTAGGGTTTGTAACAAATCCGTGGTAGAGATTGATGTTATAGGATATGATGATATTGTTTAGTTTTAATGCTCAAATCTAGGGTTTGCAACAAACCCTAGTAGAGTCTAACATATAAATTATGAAAGTTGTTGAAACCTTAGATGTATAATATGATTGTTACTTGATTAAATTGTTGACATCTAAGCCTTTGTGTCTTGATGATGAAAGCTAGGTTTATAAAAAAACTCTAGAAAGAGGTTGATGTCTACCATGTAAAAAGATGTGTCTTTTGAACCTAATCAAGTTTAGGTGTTTGATGTCTAAAATCTAATGCTTCCATTATAGTATTGGCATGACTTTAATATAATGCTTCTATTTGTATTTAGTTTTACTTGCTATTAATGTTTTGCAAGTACATAATATTCAATATGTTAACAATGTTCGTGATTGAAGCATGATGAAAGGAAGTTATAAGAATGGTGATGATGAAGATAACCTTGATGCCATAAGAAGGGATGGAGCCATGAAAGGTTCTCTGATGTTATAGAAGAAGGAAGTGGTTGATCTCCCTAAGTTGAGAGGGAGCCTGAATAAAAGAAAGGGGATATCTCCCCAGTTGAGAGGGAGGACATATTATGACAATGAATACCTTGAAGTAAGAATAAAACTGAATGAATGAATGTACTACAAAGTTGCAATCAAAAGACATGAGAAGCAATGAGGTTTTATTTAGTGACGTTGAAGAAGTGAAATAATAAAGCTTCCGACAAGATGTGTTTAGATAACTTAATGATGATATTTGGAGCATTTGAATAGTTGAGGACCGCGAAGGTTTGTGTTTACTTGTATATTTGAAAGTTTATTATTGATTGGGGTTTGTATTTGTACTAGTAAATCTCTCCGCAAGAAGATTGAACACTTTGGAAGCATGCTTGAACAAATGGATATATCTGTTTTAGTTTATTAGGGAGATTTGAAGCATCTAATGGTGGATGCTTGGGAGGACATTTGGAAAGCCTATGTCTTGATGTCTAGATCCAAAAGAGGGAGGGTGGCATTGGTCATGGAGCTCTAACCTTGGATACGAACCTAGATCCCTAGGTTGATGGTTATCTAGTAAGCTTGATGGTACCTAGAGTGGTTGAAAGCTTGAGTCCATATCAAGTCACACCCGAATAGTATACCCTGGTCAGGTATCATTAAGTGTGTTAGAACTCTTTGTAGTTCATTTTGGATATATTCCATGTACCTATATATATATATATATATATATATATATATATATATATATAAATATATATATATAATTATGAAATACCTCCCTAGTTAAGAGGGAGTGTTGAAGAATGTAACTAGTTTCGGTCTTCATAATTGTATTTGAGTCATAATGAAATATATTTGTCAAAAGATAGAAAAAGAAATTTTAATATTAAATAAATTGAATTTTTAAACCATGGGTTTCATGCTTGGGTCAATTTTTTTTAGGTCAAAGCCTCCACTGAGGGCTTCTAGGGTTTATGTCAAGTATCCTTGTCCATGTCATAATGTAAAAGACCCTTCTTGGGCTCTATTTGTCAAAGAATAAATTTATTTTATTGTAAAATAGATCAAATAGGCCTCCTCCACCAAGTCAACCTCAAACTAGACAAGTCAGCCTAAATTGAGGGGCAGAAACCACTATAAAAGAGCAATAACTTGACCTCATTTGAAGCAATTTGATCTCACAGATAAGAAGTTCAATATACTATAGTTGGAAGCTGGAAAACGGTATGAAATTCAAGCAAGAAAGAAGAAAACCTAGTGAAGGTGAAGGAGGACTTTATCAAGCAAGAAAACGGTTTTTCTCTTTCCTATCCCACACGTGTGAATTTCTGGAGTGTTGTAGGATGCCAAAATTTTGCGATCGTTGGGGATGCCGAAATTTTGAAGTTGGATTCAAAATTTTGT
Organism: Pinus taeda; assembly: GCA_000404065.3. Lineage (NCBI taxonomy): Eukaryota > Viridiplantae > Streptophyta > Pinopsida > Pinales > Pinaceae > Pinus > Pinus taeda. Next base: position 30,501 of record APFE030256668.1, read on the forward strand.
AGTTGGGAAGTCAAATTTCTAGATTGTTGTTGGGTTGAAACTGCTAGACAAGAATAGACTACTAAAGTGTGATGAATCATATTTGAAGGATGACTATTGGAGGAGGAAGGACTTTGGGTCTAAGGTCTTACTCTATCACATTTTGAATCTACTAAAGGAATATTTTCTGACTGGGTTTTTCCCTATAAAGGGGTTTTACTCCTGGCTGAGTGCCTACATCTAGTGTCCCTAATATTCATGTTTTTCTTTGATGATTGCTTGATGAGAAGAAGATAAAAGAATTTAAATAAGTTAATAAGAACATAATAATATCACAAGTTATTATCAACATAAGAAAATATTTATACCTTTTCGATTTTCTAACAAAATAGCCTATAGCTTCATAATAGCAATCAAAGGTGGTCAACGAAAGCTCAGAATTTTGGTCAACAGCCTCTTAAATTCAGTCTCCCAAGAAAAGATCAAAAATAGGTAAGTAGCCCAATTGAATTCAAATAAAATCAAATCAATCCCAAAAGTCAAACTCGATCAATAGATTTCTCTCTCCTTTTGCTCATGTGAGCTTGGACCCTACAATTTCAGCCTTGTACAAACCAATCAAATGAAGAGAAGATGTGTGATGATCCCAAATGAAATCAATGTTGGTCAATTTATATTTTTCCATGGAGGTTGAATTTCTCCCTCTAGGTTGACTTGACTTGACTTTTTGAGTTGACTTTGAACCAACATTAAAAATATAATTTTCCCATGTGCAAATCAATTTTTTCAAAGGTAGGAGGGGTCTTCTCATGATGAGTTGGGCTAATCCAAGGAGGGAATTTCTCCTTTAGTTGCCTAATTTCAACACTCCCTCTTAGCTAGGGAGGAATTTCTGATTGCATCATATGCCTCATCTCAGACATCTCGTCATCACTATATCATATATCGTCGCTGCTCATCTCTACTCACATGTTGAACATTATCAATCTAAACAAGAAGAATCCTCATAGGGCAGATAAATCTCCCACCCTATATCCAAGGACAATAGGCGAGATACCACTTACCATGGGAGGCAAGGATCACAACCATCCATTATAGGAAATTTTAGCCTAAATGTGGCCTTCTAAGGAAAAATAAAAAAATAATAGTTAAAATAAAAAAATAAAAGTTATGAATTTTGGAGGGATAAGAAAAAAAACTACTTTTTTAAATTGTATTTTTGGCTTATCTCATTATAGGTTTACTCAAATTTCAAGATAAGACACTCGTTGGGTGCAGAATTAAATTCCACATCCAACGAGTAGCCATTATGCACACTTTTGAGAAGACCCACACTGATAAAAATTGAAGATACATTAAAAAAGTGTGTTCACACCATATCCCAGATATAGTGATATCTAATCTCAATATGCTTAGACCTTTCGTGGAATACAGGATTCTCAGAAAGTCATATTCCACTCTTTTTGTCGCAATATATCATTATTGTATCTAGTACTTGCTCAAATAGCTCTCAAAAGAGCTTCCTCAACCATATTGTCTCACAGCTAGCCATGCTAGCAGCAATTTACTCAGCTTTGGTTATGCTAAGATCAATGGACTTCTGCTTCGTGCTCATCCGAGATACCATGGTAGACCCAAGGCCAAAACAACACCCTGATGTCCTCATCCTGTCAACAACATTTTCGGTCAATTCAGCATTAGTCTATCCATGTAATCTCACATATCTGATAGTGTATCTCAAACTAAGGTTGATAGTCCTATGTAAGTATCTCAGCACATGTTTAGCAGCAACCCGGTGTGCACGTAGGGGCTCAGTCATAAATTGACTCAGAGTGTTGACAACAAAACATATGTCTGGTTAATTTTGACTAAGAACATCAGTGCCCCAATCAACTCTCAGTACTTAAAGGGATTTTCTAGATCGGGTTCCGCAGCTTCACCACATAACTTCTTGAAGTTCATCTCCATAAGTGTGGCCATGGACTTGCATTCTACCATACCAAATATTTCCAATAGTTTGACAACATGTTTCCCTTGAGAAAAGAAAATCTCAGCAGGTCTTTGCCACACCTCTAAGCTTGGTAAGTAATGCATCAAAACAAGGTATTTCATTTTGAACTTAGAGGTTAACTCCCTCTTGTTAGAAAATCAAAAAGGAAGAAATATTTTCTTATATTGATAATTACTTGTGATATTCTTGTAGTTTTATTGTCTTCTCTTTATGTTCTTATTTTATCTTTGTTTCATCAAGCAATCATCAAATCAAAACATGAAGATCAACAACACTAGATGTAGGCACTTAGTTAAGGCTAAAACCCCTCTCTAGGGGAAAACCTAGTCAAATTATTCCACTAATCAAATTTAGATAGACCAAGACCTTAGACCTGACTGAAAGACCTTCCTCCTCCACCAATTCAGCTTTCCAATATGATTCATCAAACTTCAATAGTATATTCCTGTCAAGCAGTTACAGCCCGGCAACACTCCAGAATTCCAGCCTAGCTTTAGTTCTACAATTTTGGCCCTTCTGCAGCTTCAACTTCTTCAAACGCGTGAGACAAAGATAGAGAAAATATGACTTCTTTTTCTTGACAAATACTTCCTTCTCATTTGCTAGGTTTTTCTTCTTCTTCCTTGGATTTCACACCCCTTTTCTGCTTCCAACTACTACAAATTGAACTTGTGTGTGTGCTTCAAATGAGGTCAAGTTGTTGCCTTTATATAGTGAATCTGTGAGGTCGAATTTCCTTGATCAGGCCAACTTGGTGGAGGAGGCCTAGAAGACCTAATTTACATAAAAATAATTTTCGTTCTTGACTAATAAAGCCCAAGAAGGGTTCGTTACATAATGAAAAGGAAAAGGACTCTTAACACAAACCCTAGAAGGCGACAATGAATACTTTGACCTATTAATCATTGACCCAAGCATGAAACCCATGCTTTAATAAGTCAATTTATTTTACAATAAGATTAATTTTTCTTTCTTTTGACAACTACATTATATCATGACTTCAAATACAATTATGAAGACCGACACTAGTTACATTTTTCAACACTTCCTCTTAACTAGGGAGTGTTGGAAATAATACTGAGAGGGGGGGTGAATCATTATTTACAAATCAATAACTATTTCATTTCCATAATTAGATTTATATACGCTACTTCAGTGAAGCAAACTCGTGTGTGCACGCAACTGTTCTTAAGGCAACCAATGTATATCTAGTGAACTAATGATTCAGTTAATTCATCTTAGGTTGATATTTAATCAATGCATTAGTAATTTATTAAACATTAAATAGTAACCATGTACAATAATAAAAAAATAAACCATCACACATAAGCAACACACATGAACAAAATATTTAAGGTGGAAACCCAATGTGGGTGAAAACCACCTGTTGCTTTCGTCTCTATCTTCTTTTAATAATAAGAAAATATGTTTACAATATTGTATTGGTGTAGACTCATACCAGTATGCAGGCACCCACCTACAAAAGGCTACAACCTTCTCTCGTTCTCCAACTTCTACTGGAAGGGAGCTACAACCCCCTAGTTCTTGTACTAGCCGATATGTTTACTAGTACGTAGGCTCCAACCTATAAAAGGCTACAACCTTCACTCGTTCTCAAGCTACTATTGGAAGGGAGCTCCAACCCCGTGATCAAATCACCAACCACTACTGGCAGGAAGCTTCGACTTCCTCACTAAAGGCTCCAACCCTTAGTATCCTCCAGGAACCACATTTCATTAATTTTCAGACTAGATGCTCCTGGCACACAACAACACAATATGGAGGCCTTGTTTCATCAAATTTTCATACTGGACCCATTAGTAACATTGAAGCTCAAAGTCAATCGCCACTGCAATACATCCATCAAATACATATGTGTCAACCAATCACTCAAACTCAATCATAAATCTCTGATATAACTGAAACCTAATCATCAATCTCTGAATCAACCATAACTGAATCAATCAATCACTGAAACCTATGACATAAAACAATCACTGAACAACTGAATCAAACAATCACTGAAATTCTGACACAACTGAATCAACCATTCATTCAAACTTAATCAAATTCAACCAATCAACTAGAATAGACAGATCATTGTAACCAATATACAAATATGAACCTAGAACGCTGTATCAACTACCAGAATTAACTGTAACCTCAAAAGTCGTGTATGAGAATGTATGCGCTTTTTTAATGAAACCAACTTGCATGTATACGCTACTTCCTTTATCCCAACCTGCGTATACCTCTAAATATATTGAATCATAAAACCTCTGAACCACAAATTGTACCAATCATAGACATTATAATGATCTATTGTCATATTACAGAGTTTTAAATAGATAGCAACAAGGATCACCCTTCTCTCTCAATCAATCAATCAGACTCAATTTCCTTATACATTCAGTTCTAATTCCAGATCTAAGAAAACATCATTGACAAACAAAAATAAAGCAACAGAACTGATATGATATGTCAGTCATCCCTGAACATCAAGCTTTTGTTTTGCATACGCTACTTGGAAGAGCCGAACCAGCATGTATACACACCTTCACCAAAGTGAACCAGCGTATAGATCGGCAAATACTTACTTATAACTTCGTTGCAAATCCCGACTTCAGACATACCCAAATCGTCACATATAAAGGATAAAACGTGTGTTAGCAATCAGATCTAGCCTATCCATTATCATATCACATAATGATAAGTCATTATGATCTTGATCCATCCTTAGATCTCATCCATCATTAAACACTTAGGTGCATACTTAGTCTAGATCAAGCAAAGCATCAGAAACCCATAACATGCATATTTTCTTTTACTTCATAAGATATTCATTACTTGTGCACTAAGCCCTTTGATATTCTCCTCCTTATATAGTTTTAGCCTTTCTCAATACCTTTGATCAAAACAACACTTAGAGCCTATGGTATTCTTAGACAGGATCAAATATTCGTTACTCTGCTCAATATTGTTGGCTAATACCATGGTATTGACCCCTAGTATTGTCTCCACTTGAATTTCCTTGATTTTTCATCCCATACGCGCTTTTTCTTCTATGAAAGTGTGTGCATACGTATACACTCTTTTTGTACAGTGAACCCTCGTGTACAACTTAACATACATGAAAATGTCCTTTTTCTTCAACTTCTTGATTCTGATCTATAGTCCTTTGTTCCTTCATCTATTCTTTTGTACCATTACTTTTTTCCCTCTGAATAGACCTATTATAATGTGATTTTCCATTGTACATTACTTCTGAACTGATTCCTTTGAACTTCCCTACATTTTTTCACATCTGTAAACACAACTGCCATGCATTCTATCACATCTGATATCTCTCTTGTAGATTCATCTAGTTACGTAGATTCATCTAGTTAACATATACAGGTGAGTTGTTCCGCTACAAGTGGGTTTCCATCAAGTACAACACATGTATCATAATGCCAACTAGGAGGTATTCATAATTACATGTACAGAGGTACATGGAAGGTCTCAAACTGATATAATCTATGAACAGTCACAATACACGCAGTGCTACATATTAGATACCTGACTAGGGTACTCTAATTGGGTGGGACTAAGGTGTACTCTAGGTACCATCGGGCTTTTAAGCTCTAACACCAACCCAGGGATCTAAGTGCGTGTCCAAGGTAGAAGCTCCATGACCACTGCCACCCTCCCTAATTCGGGATCTAGACATCAACACATAGGGTCCTCCAATCAAATATATATCCACCAACCCAACCATCCTTCAAATGTTCAACCTTTTCACAGAGAGATCTTGCACAATCACAACCCCAATTCGTGATAAACCTTCAAATATATATGCAAGTAAACACAAACCTTTGGGGTCCTCAATAATTCTAATTCTACTTATACAACTTGTTGGAAGCTTTCTTCTTCTTCTTTTTCTTTAGTATCACCATATATAGCCTCAGTACTCTTCAAGGCTTTAGTTTGAAAATTCATTCTTGGGTTTCATGCTTTCTTCAAGGCATTCACTATGGTTTCTATAATATGCCATCCCTCTTAGCAGGAGAGATATACCTCTTCTTCTATCCAAGCTCCCTCTCAAATTAGGGAGATCAACAACTTCCTTTTTTTATAATATCAGAGTAATTTTATCTTTTCAAGGCTTCATTTCTTTTTCATGGCATCAAGGTCATCTTGATCATCATCATTCTTATAGCTTCCTTCATCACGCTCATTATTATTATCATCTTCAATTATGAACATCTTCAACATATTGAAGATTATGTACCTACAAAACTTTAATAGAAAGTACAAACAAATACAAGTACAAATATACTGAAGCGTGAAGTCAATTGAAATCATGTCATTACAATGGAAGCATCAAAATAATCAGGTTTAGACATCAAATACCTAAACCTAGTTAGGTCCATGATCAGCAAGGGTAATATCTTTTATATTCTATACTTCAACAACTTGTCATATCTTTTATATTCTATACTTCAACAACTTACTATGGATTTGTCACAAACCCTAGACTTCATCTTTGAGACATAAATCTTTATATATCAGCAACTTAATCAATATAGTCATATACATCTAAGGTTTCAACAATATAGTTTTAGAATTACATGTCAAAATTTCTTGCAAGCACTAGATTTCATCATCATATCAATAATTGAAAACAATATCATCATTCCCTAGAATATCAATCTCTACCCCATATTTTATCAAGATAGCATACTTTCATATACATATCTAGGGTTTCATTAGCATCTCATATAAATGTCTATAAGGTAAACCCTCGATACAAACATCAATACATCAAAGTTAGATATACAACAATTTTGACCAAACTATGGTTTCAACCATATGGAAGAATATGCACCTAGTATTTCTTTCCTGGGATCTTACTATACATATTGCAAAGGTTTTGTTCATAAACCCTAATTCACAAACCTTAAAAGTATAGGGTTTCATTATATAACATAGACATTAATAGAAAACCCTAAAGGACTATTGTTTTTACCATAATATTATCAAAACCCTAAGAATAAGATTTCATCATATGCTCTAGACTTTATCAAAAAACACTTAGAAGACGAGGGTTTCATAATCAACATCGACATAACCTTTACATCAAGAGGCTAGGATTTTACATTGAACCCGAAAGGTTAAGGTTTCACAAGAATGACAAGAGATAGTACAACAAGGGTACATTCAATCTAAAGATTAATCAACCTAACAAGAATCTCTATGATTCAAAAACCCTAGACATAAATATGTTAGTAATGAAAAGCTAATTTCAGAAGAAGAATGAGCATACCTTGTGTATCAAGAAAACCTTGCAACAAACTTTGTAGCATATGACATACCTTTAGTTGTTCTTTAAAAAACCTTGTAGTACATCAATTCTTGAAAGGCTTCCTTTGTAACAGAGCTTCTTTCGTGACTCAAGTTTATCCTTTGAAGTTTCTTCCATAACCTTTGTGTATGTTACAAGATTTCATACCAAGAAAATTATAAAAAGGTTCTGAGTGTATAATACAAACAAAGCTTGATGTGAGGAAGAAATTAAACGTGAAAGATGAAACAGAGAACAATATATTGATCTTTTGGTATAGTGGTGAAGGTTCCCTCTTAATCTAGTCTTTTGTAGGCATACCTACAATTTAAAAAATCCAAAAAATGTTCTAACAAGATATATTAGATCTACAAACTCTAGAAATCAAAAAATACAAGAAACCATTACAAAACTTAAAATAGTAGACTAAGAAGGATATGTAAGAGGAGACTTAAAAGTATAAGTCTTTGACTTCAAATTCTTCGGTCTTGTTCTTCTTAGGTGAAGCTTCATCAGCAAAATTTGCATGTTCTCTTTCTCTCTTCTTATTCCTTGGATTGTCAGGACATTAAATTTTGTAGTGTCCCATCTTATGGCAGTTGTAGCACTCAATCTTTGATAGATCAATCGTCTTCTTTGGTCCTCTGAACTTCTTGTATGTTCCCTTCTTCTTGTGATGAGCAGAGTAGTAATTAGAAGTGTTGTTTTCTTCATCCTCTTTTTTGTCACTTATGAATGAGATGTGGGATTTTTCTTAACTACATGCATTCCACATTTGTTCAAAGGTTGGACTATATTTCTAACTACTAATTCTTGATGCAAAAGAGCTCCAAGATTTTGGTAGACCTAGTAGTGCAGCAATCATGAGTTATTTATCTAGTACAACTTCATCTATAGATTGGATTCCATCTCTTATTCTAGAGATCCTTACAAAATACGATGAAACATAATCATGTTGTGTCATCTTTATTGTTCTTAGTTCATTCTTGAGACTAGCTATTTGACAAATGTTCTTGATGATAAATAACTTGGAGAGGGCTTCATACATTTCTTGAGCGGAATATATATTGGATATGTATTGGATTAGATTGTCTTTTACTCCATATACTATTAGATTCATGGCCAAGATGTCAATTTTTGTAAATTTTTCCTTTCCTACATCATATGTAGGTTTCTTAAATTTTTCTTGAAAAGGATCCAAAACTTTATGCTTAGCGAGAATAAGATACATCCTCTTCTTCCATGCCCTGTAGTTGGAGGCTCATTATAGCTTGTTTTCATACTTCATAGTCATGTATTCTTTTCTTGATAGACATTCCTCTTCTTATATGATCCTTATCCTTTGACTCTTTTAGTAGATCTTCAAGCTGCCTTTTTCTTTCCTCCTTCACCTTAGCTCTAATCCCATGTCACAAAATCAGAAACGAAGAAATATTATCTTATATTCATCATTACTTTTGATATTCTTGTAGTCTTATTATCTTTTGTTTATGTTCTTTTATCTTTGTTTCATCAAGAAATCATCAAATCAAAACATGAAGATCAACAACACCAGATGTAGGCACTCAAACACGGCTAAAACCCCTCTCTAGGGGGACACTCAGTCAAACTCTTCCACTAATCAAATTGAGATAGACCAATACCTTAGACTTGACCAAAAGACCTTCCTCCTCCACCAAGTCATCCTTTCACTATGAATCGAACTTCAGTAGTCTCTTCTTGTCTAGTAGCTATAACCCAGCAACACTCCATAATTTCGGCCCAGGTACTCCAAAATTTCGGCCCAGCTTCAGTTCTGCAATTTTGGCCCTTTTGTGGCTTCATCTTCTTCATACATGTGAGATAAAGAGAGAGAAAATATGACTTCTTTTGCTTGACAAATATTTCCTTCTCCTTCGCTAGGTTTTTATTCTTCTTCCTTGGATTTCGCACCGCTTTTTTTCTTCCAGCGACTGCAGATCAAACTAATGTGTGTGCGCTCTAAATGAGGTCGAGTTGTTGCCTTTATATAGTGAATCAATGGGGTCGAATTCCCTTGATGAGTCTGACTTGTCCTTCTTTGAGGCCGACTTGGTGGAGGAGGCCTAGAAGACCTAATTTACATAAAAATAAATTTATTTCTTGACTAATAAAGCCCAAGAAGGGTTTGTTACATAATGATAAGGACAAGGAATCTTAACACAAACCCTAGAAGCCTGCAATGGAGGCTCTGACCTATTGACCATTGACCCAAGCATGAAACCCATGCTTTAATAAGTCAATTTCTTTTACAATAAAAAATATTTTTCTTTCTTTTAACAAATAAATTACATCATGATTTCAAATACAATTATGAAGACCGACACTAATTACACTTTTCAACACCTCTTACACTTGAGAATAAGAGGCTCTCCACCTGCCAAGAACATATCATCAACATATAATACCAAAATCAAGGGTATACGTTGGAATACTTTAAAGTAGAGATTTGGATCAACATTGTTTCTCGTAAATCCAAGCTTCATCAAGTAGCTATCAATGTGGGCAAACCAAGCCTTAGGAGCTTGCTTTAATCCATAGAGTGTTTCCTTCAACATGCATACATGGGTCTTCCTATCATGCTCCTCAAAGCCCTGTGGTTTCTCATCCATCTAGTGAAGTGTCCATCCCTCGCTAGCAGCAAGAGAAATGATAGATCGAATGGTAGTATAGCAAGCAACCAGTGCAAAAATGTCATTATATTCCTCTCCCTCTTTCTGGGAGAAACATCTAGCCATAGATCTCACCTTGTATTTCTTGATACTTCCATCTGCACCATGATTAATTTTGTACAACCATTGAGAAGTCACAACAAACTTTCCTTCAAGTCTTAGAACTACTTCCCAAATACTATTCTTCATAATGGACTCATATTCTTCGGCCATAGCATCATTCCATACTTGTTCTTTCACTGCACCTTCAAAAGTGTGTGGTTCAACCTATATCATGTTTCTCATTGCTACAACATATCCCTGATATCGGCATGGCTTATTTCTTTACCTGAAGGTTCCTCCTGTAACAACATGTCTCTCATCATCTTGTAGAGTATCACAAAGCCATAATGGTATCTTCCTACCAAGAGGATCACATGGAGAGGGATCTAAGGAGTCCACGGGTTCCATAGGATCATCAACAACATCAGTCCCTAGCTCAAGCATGGAAGAGTCTTGTTGTACATCCATGTGTTGGGTCTTGAAAATGTCATTCATTTCCATTACAATTTCACTATTATGTCCTTTATATCACCTCCATTTCACTACTATGTCACCACATTCATCCCACTTTCATTATCATTGGGCCACATTTATGTTTTTCCAATCTTTATTAATTCTTAGCCATTTTAAGTAAATTTGTGGTTAAAAATTAGAAAATAATGTGCATATGCTTATACCTAACAAGTGGGTTGAGATTCTTGACATGTGTAGGTCAAAAGGAGGCTTCTAAAAGACCCTTATGTGGCACTCTAAGGCCAAATTCGAATTTGAGTGGAAAGAATCATGGGATCTTGAGGATATGTGTCACATCTCCTAATTATATTGTAACTCTAAGAAGACATGTGTCTTATCAGTTCCTATTTTGATTAGGACTCTAGAGGTAGAGGGAGAGATTCATGGACTCTCATTAATGAGATGGCTTCTTATCTTTTTGTATAAATAGGAGATCTTTCTCCTTCATTTGTTAGCTTGTTATCTTAGAGTTTAGAGCTTAGCTTGTGAGTCTTAGCTTAGCTTGGAGTTTGTATTTCTTCCTTGATGGCTTTTGAAAGCTTTGGAGAGCTTTGTTGTACTTTGTAATTTTGAAGAATTTGAATAAAGCTTTTGATGTTCTCAACATGGAAGGAGATGTGAAATAGATGTCATGGAGCACATTAGAATGTAAGGTAGAGTAGATTTCATTTTGTAATTTGCTTTGATTTCATTATGTCATTTGATTGCTTTCAAGTTTGATAGATTAGATTTTCAATTCATGCAATTTTAATTCATGCAAGTGTGTTCAACCGTTTGATTGTAGATTAGTTTTTTTTTTACATGTTTTTACATCAAATAGTGACATGAGATTTGCCTCTCTGCTGACTTTGTTTTTTAGCTTTTTAATTCCAGTTATGTTTTGATTCCAGTCTTATTCACTTGCTTTAGTAGTTAGTTTAGATGTTAGATTGCTCATATCATTGACGTTATCTCCTAAAGCCATAGCTTAGACTACCTGGCGAGCTCTCGGACTATGAATGATGTAATTTTATTTTAGTTTTACTTTTCTGCAATTAGATATCAACTTGTTCATATCATTGACGGTATCTCCGAAAGCCATAGCTTAGACTACCTGGCGAGGTATCGAACTATGAATGATGTGATTTGATTTTAGTTTTACTTTTCTGCAATTAGATATCAACTTTCTCATATCATTGGCGTTATCTCTTAAAGCCATAGCTTAGACTTCCTAGTGAGGTCTCAGACTATGAATGATGTAATTTGATTTTAGTTTTACTTTTCTGCAATTAGATATCAATTTGCTCATATCATTGACGGTATCTCTGAAAGCCATAGCTTAGACTACATGGCGAGGTATCGGACTATGAATGATGTGATTTGATTTTAGTTTTACTTTTCTGCAATTAGATATCAACTTGCTCATATCATTGACGTTATCTCTGAAAGCCATAGCTTAGACTACCTGGCGAGGTATCGAACTATGAATGATGTGATTTGATTTTAGTTTTACTTTCTGCAATTAGATATCAACTTGCTCATATCATTGACAGTATCTCCGAAAGCCATAGCTTAGACTACCTAGCGAGCTATCGAACTATGAATGATGTGAATTGATTTTACTTTTATTAGATTGCAATTTTTTATTTGTTTGAGTGCAATAGCTTAATTCATTTTTCTGTATTTAGATAGCAGCAGAGATAATGGTTTCATGATCAGTAGTTCATTATTTGTTTGATTTGAATAGCAGCACATTTCCATTCTTGTTTAAGTACTAATTTCATCAATAACATGTTTTGAGATCTTTTGAAGTACTAAGTTTTAGAAGTTACCATTAGGGATATAAACCTTGTCTTGAAATCTACATCCATACTTGACCTTTAAAAGTATTCTTAAGACCTTAGAATAGGATTTCCATTTGCATTAGACACTTTAGGAGATCAACAAGAACAAAACCCCAAAACAAAATAAAATTTATAAAACAATGAAGTAAGAAATAGGTTAACTAAGCACATATGGTGCACCACACTTCATTAGTTTACGATACCCGGATTGATAATTTATGTAGAGCAATTTAAGACGTTAAATTGACTAGACATTTTTGGCGCCGTTGCCGGGGAAGTGTAATTAAGAGACCTTATTTCTTACAATCTAAAAAAAAAAAAAAAAAATCTTGAGTATGCTCTACTCCTGCACTTTGTGTGATCTAGAGGATCAGAAAAAAGATTTTTATGTAAAAAAAAAAAGGACAAAATAAACTTCATCATTTCATTTGATTCAAAAAAAAAAGAGAAAAAATGATGAAACCCAACTGCTTTGATAGGTTCAACTGTCTAAGATTGACTGGTTATGTTTTATAGTGGTCCTCAAAACATTGTATCTTGTTTTAATAAGATTTTGCAACTTAGCTGCGGAATGTGGCCTGATTCCATAGCTAATTGTGAATTCCGCAGCTAATTTCAAGGTTTAGCAGGTTACAGGCATCCAATGAAGAAACCGACCACATGGTCATCTCCAGAATTGTCCCGACATGGATTCTATCCTAGTTACCCAGCCCAGATTGATAAAAAATCAGCTTAAGACCTCAGTCAAAGACCTGTTTTTAGCATGTTTTACTTGAAGTCTTTGCTGCCTAAAATTGAAAATCATTAATCCTTCTTATAAAATTTCATAAAAAAAAACCAATCTATGGCTATCTTGAATCCTAGCTTTCACTGTGGTCTCAGTAGAAAAATCTGCATTCCTGTTTGAAGCCTTGGCCCTGAAACAAACCTACAAAAAAGAAAAAAATGCACTGTATATGCGAAAAAACCAAGGGTTCGAATGTTAAACGATTAGGTAACAACGAGGAGGTGAATGCAAATTTGTAGATCCATGTTCACTCCATTAAGGGGCCTCAGCATTGTCCCAACCTGAAAATGAATCAATGAGCTCAATACAATTATTGTTGCCACTTAGATTTCCACCGCCTACAAAACCTGCAATGTAAACAATCTAAGCTGCAAGCTTCAGTGTTACCGGGAATAGTGTCCACTCGGATGCTGCTATTCCCACTAAGACTAGTAGCTATCTTAGAAACAAACAAGTAAAGTCTACTTTCGTTTTCCTTTATGAAAATAGATAAGAGTGGAACCAAGGAGACCAACCTTAGTCTTGCGCTTGATTTCCTTTCCTTCCTGATAGAGCTTTGCCACTTCTTCTTCGTCTGCCCAGCTTCAAAGAGAACCAGTGGAATCACAGCAACATACTACTATCGAAGAACAAAGATCTATATTCATAAATAACATAGGACCAGATGTATGTTAACCATACAAATGCATATATAAGCAAACATACAAGAATATGGAGGAAAACTTGAATAGCTTTATTAAGATCAAAAGTAGCAAGAGGATTACAACCATATGTACTGACCCAGCATCATCCTCCAGCAAGAAAGCCCTTATTCACCTCAAGTAAAGCTTAGATCACCCAACTCTATGAAATTACACCAGAAAACCAACAGCACTTCTCTACAAGATACAAGATTCCAGCCTTTGGATCTCTGTGATGAGGGATCCATATATAGATGATTGTAGGGAGGTGAGTCATCTTCTGAGGTCTTGATTAGTGTCCTATCTCTGATAGTTCTTGATTCCACTTGGAGAATGATGATCTCTTACTCATCCCTGGTCGAAAAGAGAGAGGTAAGTGTCAGAGGGGAATCTTCTAGAAGATTCCATGATCTTCCACCTCGCATTTTGTCCCTTCCATTTGTCCATTCCCGACCATTTCAACCTACAGAGGAGCCATTCAGTATGCATCACACCTGTACACTGGGAAGGTGATATGCATCGCACCCTCTGCACTGGGTTTTCAGTATGGTCCAGTTTTGACCATTTATGAGCATTTTTTAGTGGAGAACTTTTGGGAGATGATGTAATCAGCTGACCTTGTTCCTTTAGGCAGTGAAGCGACACTTTTAGGGACTTAAGAGCCCTCAGTTTATGGACATTTATGATTGGGGTTGAAGTGCCCAGAAATGTCTATAACAGTTGCCCCCTAAAGCTTGAGGTTGTTAATCTTTTTAATGTCGGGTGAAATGCTCTACCATGAGGATTCGAAGTTTTTTTGAGCTGCGAGGCGACCTGTAATAAGATACAATACAATACACTATTTTGACAACATTTTTTCATGATCTAACTGAGGCGGGCATTCCCATGCTCAGCTTTATAAATTCATTTTCATGTACATAGGATAGACAATCGTCTGTGTGGCAGACTGATGATTTGGACTCATCATCCTTGATTGGTTGATCATCTTTCAGCAATGATGTACATTTATTCTTTTATTCTAATATTCGCAGCCCGAATGGATGAAACTAATCCGGGTCTTCAAAACGCGTTCAATCTTCACTCAGAGTACAAGTCAATCCATGTGAAAAATGTTCTGGAGTCGAACATGGAAAGACATCGCCTGATTACCAGCCAATGATGTAAGCTATTAACAAGTGCGAGAGGAATCACCAATAATGACAATGACCCTCAAGGTACTACAGTACAATTCGTGTGGTGTGAAAAATGACTTGGCGTCGAACACCACGCAAAATCTCTCGGTCGAAGGCCATTAATGTAAACTTGTTGCCGAAAGTGAGAAACTTGCCATTGAGGCATGCAAGCTTCAAAGTACTGAAAGGGTTGTTCCTAAGTGAACTTCTTGGATAGTGCGCTGATGCCGACAAGAAGTGACCCGTCGCAGGAGGGCCTTAATGAATCCCACATCAATGACACGGAACGAAGCAAATGATTTTGGAGGCGAAAACAATCTGACAATACAGGGTTCAGGGTGGCAGTCATGAAAGGATGGAGCATGAATGTATTGCAGTGGGTGAGACACAGGCGAATTGTCTGAATGACTTCTCTTGAACATATCAGTGACACTGATGATGGATTGGTAGCGTTAACCCCAAAGATGAATGGTGTGATGGACCAATGGTGATGACCAGTGAACGGAACAACCCAACCCGGCTTGGATGCGGAAGGAAAGTGTCATGTTCAAGAGCGACTTGCTACCAATAAAGTTTTTTCCAGTTTTCTTCCCAATTTTCCCCAGTCATTGCTGACCAGTACCTCTTTATTTTTTTCAAGCTTGAGGAGGATAACATATGCTTGTTCTATAATCCGCCCTTCGGGCGAACCTGTCGCTATATTTTAGTGAGCCTAATGATAGTGAAACTCGTTCTCGTCCATTTGGGCGAGTTTGTCGCTATTCGATTTTAACGAGTTTAACGACAAAGATAACTCGATCCTTTTCCAATTTAGAGAGTCTGAAAGGGACAGAAAGGAGACTCCAAAGATTCTTTGTCATCATATAATCCCTTAAGTTCGAAAAAGTGTAAAATAATACGAAAGGTATGAATTTTCGATAGTTTTGATGAGCCGAACAAGACAAGCGCTCGATATTTTTGTGTAATAATCCCTCGGGTCCAAAAAGATTAAAATCTAGACAAGGGATATCACTTCCGATGACTTTAACGAGTCGGAGAGGCTAATCGCTCGGCAATCTTTTCATATTTTACGAGTCAGTTGAAAAGAGCTTAAAGGAGACTCGTTTTTGAGGAACGAGTGATGATTTCGGGTAGCAGCTGATTCCAGGTAAGGATTTGGAATTTTTCCAATCACGGCAGTGTCACAAGGATGGCTAATAGAATCACTCTTCACAGATGTTCTCGAAGGGGTAAACAATCATATGGAGGTGAATGATCGCGCTAAAAACAGAGTGGAGGTGATGATGAGAACACGACCAAGGCTCAAAAGCTGGCGATAAGGCATTCACAATGGTTATTTACCGGTTCATTTTTTAATGAGCTTAAACTCTGGGGGAAACATTTGCTCGTGACTTATGTTTATTTTTTAACGAGCTTGAACTATGCGCTAAAACTGCTCATGATAATGGTCATTGAGTCTTTGACTCACCATTATCATTTTTTTCTTTCAAAGATTGTACTACCTGTTCATTTGCTTCATCAAACCGATTAGAAATGAAAACATATGCTTGATAAATGAGTTAAGAACACTAATATTTTACTCGAATTACATGAATGGTAAATTAAAAGTGACTTTTACCTCTCCTTTTACCATTTCATTTGAACTTGGTTTGTTGGTGCTCTAGAGGTGCTTTCCCCCCCCCCGATTTTCACCAGCTGATTCCGGGAGATTCTGTGGACGATTCCTGACGCCGTTTGGACCATGTAGGAGCTAAACTTGTGCCCTTCAATTGCATTATTTTCTTTTTTAATTCTGAGCCTGTTTCCTTGCTCTGCTAAGCCTCTGGGGTTTGAACAACTCGCCCTGGCATCATCGCAACCCTTCCTTAATTGAAAGGTGCGATGCATACTAGTCTTCTCACTAACTAGTCAGTATGCATCGCTCCCAGTACACTTACTGGGGTGCGATGGGCGCAAGGAGGAAACTTTTTTCACAGTTTTCTCATAGATTTTTGCCTGTTTTTTATCAAATGAAGATCCTGACTCTTCTCTTGTTTGTTTTTCAGAGATTCATCGAAGCAAAATGGTTGTTACATGGCGAGAACGCGAGCATGAAGAAGAGGACGTTGTTGCTTTGCATGATCAGGGCACAGTAGCTGCATTGCGGAATTGTGGCTTGTTGAAGTTTTTTCGTATCTCTAGCATGAGGCAACAAATCAGCTTGTTGTAATATTTCCTCAATGCCTGGGATCCTATCAACCAGGTGTTCCAGATTAGGGGCAAATCGATCCCCTTGACTGTCGTGGACATCTATTTTCTGACCGGTTTATCGAGGCATGGTGCCCCTCTCTCATTGTCGGGCTCCGCCTGTGGGGGTGAGTCCGTGAGGGAGTATATTTGTCGGCACTGTAGAGAGGGATCTCAACCGAGTACGGATGGCAAGATCAATATCCGAGATGTCACTGACCGGCCCTTGCAGACCATTCTGTTCACTTTCGCTAGACTGGCTGGTAGTTCTTCTCTTCACATAGCTAACAGGCCTTACATGCAGTATGCTTTGGAATGCCTTGAACCAAAGGTGTTCAACCGGTGTGATGCAGTACTCTCTGTGATGAAAGAACAACTGACCAAGGTGAAAAGCGAAAGATCCAAGAACATCGGCTATGGTTCTATTTTAACCGCTTTCGCTTTGGAAAGAATACCACTGATGCAATCGCAGTACATCTCACTTGGCCTACCTCCACCGACTGAACCACGGATGCAGAGATGGGTTGACCTCATGTCTCGGCATGTTGGCTAGCCTCAGATTTATTTTTCTGATACTTTCTTCGAGTGTTTCGATCGTCAGGAGATGGTCTATGCCAAGTTTCCATATGCTGGCATGGATTTTCGGGGTGACCCGGATTTGGTGCTGCCGGCCAGTGAGCAATGGGGTGCTATGGGTAAGTCTTCTGACCATATCTCTGTTCATTGTTCTTTATAATGTTCTTATGTTTTCTTTAATCAAGACTAATCAAAACTCATGTGCTCATGCAAATATTGGACCAATTCGACCTACAGTACGCCGCAGAGACCCAGCGGCCGCTCTAGCAGGAGAGGCTATGGGGAGGGCCATCCTTCGCGACCTTGGCGTGTTCGAGACTTTTTCAGCACTACAGGACCAGATCGAGGGTCTTACCCTTGGTATCCTGGATGTGAGGACCGACGAGCTACCTCTGCGGTTGCAGCGACATACTACTGGAGTGTCGAGTCGATGGACTAGGCGTTTACGCATGATTGCACAGGCGGTGACTTGTTATCACTGATTTTTGTCTTGGTTACAAAACATTATGTATAAACTATAAACAGTTATGTATATATTTTTGATTTTCGAAGCTTTATTTTGGTTAAGTTACATGATCCTGCTGCATATATTGATGTGATGCTTCTTTTTATAAATGTCACAAATGTCTATCTAACACATAATTTTCCAATGAGTCTATCAATGTGTTTAGACTTCTGGAAATATGTTGATATTGAATGACATCGAACTGTCTTTCCAAAATTCTGACTCTTAGGAACATGCGATAGATAGCTGGATTCCGTACAGAATAGATGCCGGTGAGTTGTAGAATGACGAGTTGTGAATCTAGCCTGACGACAAGTCGGCATATGCCATGTGTGATGGCATCAGAGAGGAGTTCTATCAACACGCTGTATTCAGCGATATTGTTCGTTGCCCGACCAATACATACCCCCCTGAAAATTACTAACTCGCCGCTGGGATCGAAAATGGCCCATGCCGCAGAAGACAAGTTCCGCGAACTACGACTCGCTCCGTCGGCATATCCAACGAATGATTCCAATAGGTTTGACGTCTGCAACGAATGCAAAAAGTGGATTACCTAACCAAAATAATTGCTCTTAGCAAAAACAAAAATGTAACAAAAGCGTGAGGATTACTACAGGGAATTAAGCATAGTAACGCTTGAGGTACAACCCGTTGCAGGGTTGCGCCAGTGGAATCCCATCATAGTCCATCAACTCATAGGCTCCTTTTACTAATACACGCTTAACAATATAAGGACCCATCCATAACGATTTGAATTTCCCTGCTCCCAACTTATCAGATTCCTGGTCATAAAATAAGACTAGGTCACCTTCTGAGAAGACGCGAGGTTTGACATTTTTGTCGAACTGCGCTTTGACTTGTTTCTTATGAGCTTCGTTCGCTGAAGCTACATCGCGACGGGTTTCATCCAATTGGATTAGTTCCAAGAAACGAGCCTCTTCTTCTGAGGTTCCGGGGAGAAGGTCGACTGCCAGTTTGAGGGACAAGATTTCACATTGAACAGGTAAGATTGCTTCCAGACCGTACACAAGTTGAAAAGGAGTGAACCCGGTTTCATTTCTCACCGATGTCCGATATGCCCACAAGGCCGAGTACAGGATCAGGTGCCAACTCCATTTGTGGACTCTGATCATCCTTTGCAACATGCCCTTCAGGACCTTGTTGATCGCCTCAACCTGTCCGTTAGCTTGCGGATAGTATGGAGTAGAGCTGTCGTGGGACAGTCCTAATTTGGCAGCCAACTCAACCATCATGTGATTGCGAAAATGTGATCCATGATCTGTGACTATGGCCTGTGGAACGCCGAATCTGGAGACTACGTGATTAAAAAAGAAAAGGGCAGTCGTTTCGCCGCTGTTGTTTAATGTAGGCATCGCCTCAGCCCATTTAGTAAAATAGTCTACTGCGACTATGATATACCCATGCCCCCTGGCCGAGGTGGGGTTACATGTCATGAAATCTATGCCCCATTTGGCGAATGTCCCAACAGCAACTACTGGTTGCAGCAGTGCGGGTGGTCTTCTGGTTTTGCTATCAAAAATTTGGAAAGCATGGCAACTTCTAACTGCGGTTATGCAATATTTGAACATTGTTGGCCAGAAGTATCATGCTCGCAATTTTTTTTGCACCGTAGCATAACTAGATTGATACCCCCCACATGCACCTGAATGACAGTCATTCAGGACTTTTTCGGCCTCCTCATGGGTGAGGCACCTCTGCAGAACTGTATTGATACCGCGACAGTAAAGGGTATCACCAACAATCACGTAGTCTTTTGCTTGGTATCGAATTTGTCATTGTTCGAAGCGTGAGGTATTAGACCTATATGTTTGTGTCTGGAGATAGACGATTATATCTCCGTACCACAGATCGCTTGAAGATATCATAAAAAAATTTTCATCCACGATTGCTTCTTCGAATGTTGCATCGTTGGACAACGATTGGAGATCACATAGTAACTCCGTGAATACCAGGGCTTTCTTTGATTTGGATTTTTTGAATTCCAGATCAAACTCTTGTAGAATTGCTATCCATTTTGAATACTTGCCCCCCAGCAACTGTCGCGACAATATATAAGTCATGGGGTTGCAATCTGATAAAATGGTAGTTTTTCTGAAGAGGACGTAGTGTTGAAATCTCTGTATCACTTGAACAGCTGCTAGGGCGAGCTTTTCAAGGTAGGAGTATTTCATTTCCGTATCATTTGAGTTTCGGCTTAAATAATATATAGGATGTTCAATTCCATTGTCTTCTTGAACTAAAACCATTGTTATGGTCGTATTTGCTGCAGCCAGATACAGGTTAAAGTCTTTTTTATAATCAGGAGCATACATTAATGACGCTTGTATTAGATATTGCTTTAAATCATCAAAGGAATCTTGCGCGACCTGATCCCAAACGAAGGGTACTTCTTTTTTCAATAGACAATTATAACCTTTAGCTAGTTCAGCGTAATTTGGAATGAACCTCCTAAGGAAGTTTGCTTTCCCTTGGAGTTTCTGAATCTGAAGCAAGTTTGAAGGTGGAGGCAAATCGATGATTCCCTAAACCTTGCATGGGTCGAGACGAATCCCATCCTTTGAGACCACGAAGCCAAGTAAACGACCAGAACTGACACAAAACACGCATTTGTGTGGATTGAGTCGTATCTTGTAGTGTCGGCAACGTAGAAATATCGCTCTCAAATGCCGCGGATGATCGGTCCGCTTTCCCGAATGAGCTGGAATATCGTCAAGATATGGTTGAACGATGTTTTTGATTTCATGGAAATCATAGTTCGTAGCTCTTTGAAAAGTTTCCCCTGCGTTCTTCAAACCAAGGGTAGCTTGCCATATGTGAATGTGCCCCACGGACAAATGAATACAGTCTTTGACTGGTCCTATGGGTGGATATTTATTTGATTATACCTGGAAAATCCATCCATAAATGAAAAGATTTCGCATTCATCAATTATCTGGTCAATAAAGGGTGTAGGGTAGTTGTCTTTCAGACAAGCTTGATTTACATCCCTGTAATCGACGCACACTCTAATCGTTCCTTTTTTTTTCATCACAGGAACAATATTCGATACCCAATCGGTTAGAGGAACGGGGTAAATAAAACCAGCATGGAGGAGTTTTTCAACCTCCGCCTTGATGGCAACGGCTTTCTTGGGGTGCACCTGCTACAGCCGTTGTCATACCGGTTTGACATCTAGATACATCTTAATTTGATGTTCAACTATGCTCGAGTCAATACCTGGCATTTCGTCATATGACCAAGCAAAGACATCTCTAAACTCACGAAAGAGAGCGCCATATATTTCTAGTTCTGAAGAAGAACAAGATTTTCCAACATGAATATTCTCTACAACATCTGTTTTGGTTGAGATATTTATGGCAGTAGTCTCTTCGATATTCGATAGGTTTCTCTCGGAATCCACCGTATTTACAGTATTCGTCAGAAAGTCAAATACTGAAGGATGGTGTAGGTTGCTAGAATTATCTTCTTTCCAGTTCAGAAGATGGGAACGATGGTGGTAATCTTCCCATGGTGCCCCATCAATCATCATCGATTGAATGATTCCTTCATCTTTAGAGTGTACTTGCGACCAAGGATCTGAAGGGGTACCATATTCCTTAGATCTATCTATCCAAACGCTTAATGAGCGTTGATACGGGTTTGCCTCCCATGCTGAAAACATTAATTGCTATAATATTTCCAGTGGGGTTAGAGGAAATACCTGTAGATGATCCATTTTAACATCGTTTTCTGACATCTTTTGAATGGAAGATATCATATTGCAGGCTCCTACGTTAGCCACTTCCGCCAAATTGGTTGGAGGCGATAGGGTAAAAGTTCCCATTAATGTGGGGTCTTTTAGTAGGCCTATTCCGATATTGTGAAGCGTGCTAGGGCTTCCATGGATCATCGGAATGCTTCCCGTAACTTGCGAACTATTGGGGAGAAAAGTTTGTTGGTCGATTATTGTAATTCCTCCTTGGGAAGGAAATGCAATTTTCCTAAAGTAGGTCGACACAACGGCTGTCATGGCATATATCCAAGGTCTTCCCAGTAGGATGTTGTAATAAAGGTTTTCGTCGATGACTTCAACATCGATTTCTACTGTTTTTCCCCCCAATTCGACTTGCAAGTTACTTAATATTCCATACGGGGTGTATGTTCATCCATCAAATGCTTTCAATGTCGTCGACGATCGCGACAAGGATGGAGACCCTAGAGTTTTCCAGCAACTCATCGACATGATACATTTGGATGCTCCCTCATCAATAACTGTTCTACAAATAGTTTTGTTGAGGCCTTTCACTTGAATGAGGAAAGCTAGTTGAGCTAGCAACCGAGGGTCGTATCCTTTGTGATTAAAGGATACAAGATTGGAATCATTGGGTCAATCCCACCTATTGCTGATAATAAAGCCTACTTTTGGGAGGGGCAATTTTGTAGTACCTCAAGAGTCGACATCGCGGAGGGCGATTGGGCTAAATCCTCCACTATATTATAGTGTTGTGCTGCTCGGGCATGAGGATTAAACGTCGATTTGTGTACTACTTCCTTTGGCGGTTTTATTGTTGATTTAGGAATGATGGGTGGCACGACTTTGGTCGAAGTTGTTGTTGAACTACTAGGTTGATCATTATCCTTGTTGTTCAACATCTGTGGATTCCCGTAATCTTTACTCCTTGTCGATATCAGAGCATCATTCAATTGCTTTGAAACTGACAACATTAGCACTAGGGATGGGGAAGCATTTTCGCTAGCAACGAGATTTGTTCCTGGGTTTGGAAACGGATCAGTCAATACAACTGAGGTTTTTGAACTTTTGAAGAATTTTCTAAGTTCATCTTTATATGGACATTCTCTGGTCCAATGATCCTCGTCACATATACTGCATGGGTTTCTTGGTTTCTTATCCCCAGAAGGGTTTGCAGAAGATTTTTCAGGAGATGATTCCACCTTGTTTTTCTTCTTGCCTCTTGGTTGCTTGGGTTCTTTGCCTTTGTCTGTCGACATGGCATTTACTTCCGAGGCTAGAAGTTCCTCATTTGCATTTTGACTCAAAGCCATGCATGCCTTTTTTGACGTAGCCTTTGCGGTTTTAGTGCTTGTCGTACCTATCACACCATCACTGGCATGAGAGTCTTTGCTTGATTTAGGAGGCAGAGGAACAAAAAATTATGGTCTAGGATCATCAGGGATTTTATCGTAGAGCGTGCCGGACTGAGTATAAATCAAGTCTAGATAGTGTGCACGAGCAATAACTTGCTCTTCAGTGACGACTCCTCCCTTTGCCACATCTTCTGTAATAGCAGGTAACAGCGACTTAATAAACCATTCAGCCAATAGTTGATCAGCAACATACGTTTTTACCATTCTACGACGGCGTCGCCACTCATGAATATGATCGGATATGTGAGTGGCTGTTGTTTGTTTGAAATTGGTAAGTAGCTCAGTTCCTGTTTCGTACCTTATAGGTAACTGAAAATGGGTTAAAAAGGTTGTGGCTAGGGTACTGAAGTTATCAAACGAAGCTCTAGGCAGTTCAATATACCACTTTGCTGCTGGACTAGTTAACGTGCGCTGAAAGAGGCGAAGCCGAATCGAATCATCATTGAGAGTGTTTGATGAACACCATAGATGAAAGGTCATCACATGATTCGATGGGTCTTCGCCCAGATTCCCATTAAATTTAGGAATACCCCACGGAAGTTTATGCCCACCAAGGGGCGTAGGAAATTGGATCGTTCGTTAGTCGACTCAGATCCGATATCTCTAAAGTTTCCACGAAAGGAAACTGTTGATTCAGGCTTGGTTTAGCATACCCAGGATAAGATAGAATTGTTTGAGCAGTCGGCCTTTGAATACCAACATAATGCATTTGATGTTGGTAACTTTGGTAAGGTTGATGGGCATAACCATTATGATATGGTTGATACGGCTGTCCATTATTTTCAAAGACTTGTTGCTAATATCGTTGGTAAGCCTGCTGGAATTGTGGTTGTTGGTATTGCACCAACCATGATTGTGAAGTCATGGACTGTTGTCCAGTACTGACTGTTTGACCAAGATGGAGGTCGGTGTTCCCCGTTTGAACCTGTGCCATTCCACTAGTTGGTGATTGTGATTGTGTCGTGGGTACAAGAGTTTGTTGCATTACAACCTGCGAAACTTGAGGTTGGCATACAACTGGTGACGCTTGTGCTTGTGATACTGCCACAATAGCCGGCGTAGTGGGGATGTTTGTCATAGGAAAACTTTGTTGTATTGAGTATACAACTCTTGGTTGTTGAGACAGGATTGACATCCATCTGCTAGTTGTGATTCCAGCATAACCCAAATTTTTTTGTGAACTCACGCATGGTTGTCCTTCCGAGGAAGGCAATGAAAGGGTATACAACCCTCCATATGATGGTATCCAGTACTCAAAGGAATGATTTGCCTTTGGGGACTAGTTTGCCCAAATTGACCTTGTGACAGATCAATTTGTTGAGACTCAATGTAAGAGATTCCAGATATAATTCCGGACGAACAAACGGGAACAATCCATACTGTCGAGATAGCCCCTGGATGGACTCCATCTAGCGATTGAAAGCTGGTTGGGACAGATGGCACGCCGTTGAACATTGTCGGAATAGCAGAAGGAGCTTCTGCTGTTACTGTGTCGGGTAACACAATCCTTGATGTTGACGGTTGTTCAGACATATTAAGCCTATCCAAAAGATTCCTCAGCGATTCTTCAGGAACTTCCGATGGCGGGTGAATATCTTCTGATGAAAAAGGATACAGGGCGATCCCAGCTCCAAGTTGCGTTGGAGTGCTAGATGGAGGTGTTATCACTCAGGTTGTTCCCTGCTTCCTAAAGGGAATATGGCCGAGGTAACCATTAACCAATCTTTTAGTTACAGGTCCTAGCCTACCTGCAACCAGAGAGGGCTCTCTCTTTATGATTTAGCTTTGTTTGGTGGATGATTTTAGGCTAGTTATGGTGTGTTGGTTTTTGTTTTGAATTTGGTTGGTTGGTGAATTCAAACAGAGTTGAGGTATAGATTACAAAACAGTTAGGGCCATTGGGCAATGGAGTCCAGGTAGTGTGCTGCTGAAGTATGTTTATGAAGACAGAGTATTGCTGCAAAGCCAGATAGGCATATGTGGAACAATTTTTAGATTTTGTGATGAAGTTATGGAATTAATGAGTGAAAGGAAATTGAGAATCTTTCACTATGCTAACAAAGGAAAAATGAAAGTGTTGCTTAAGAGCAGTTAAGAATTCTTAAACAACATTCACAATGATATAATTAGTTTAGACATGAGGAATTTAAGAATTCATATCCATGGCTAATCCAGAAGAAAACATATTTAGAAATAGAGATTGAGCATAGGGTGTGTTCAAACAAATCCTAAGCTATTCTTTTTATCTATTTACTATGATCATGAACATATATGAATTATGGCATACATAGAAAAACAAGTACACAGTTCAGAATAACTTATTGTTCCAGCAAATGACACAGGAATTCTGCAACACAACAGAGCCATTCATTTCCACCTTCAGACAGTATAGGAACCAGGAACTCCACCAGCAATTTATATTAGCAAAATGTCTCCAGTATACAATAGAGCTCTTGTGAAAGAGTTTCACTACAACCGACTCTCAATACGTTCTTTGAGGGGATATATATACAAAATAGGATACAAAATATCTCAATAGTGAGTTGTTGTGCAATAAATTGCACCACCAACTCTCTTACAAAAAGTAAATGAAAGAAATAACTACAACATTTAATGTTGAGATGGCAGCTATCTTTCTGTCAGACAACTTTTGACTTTTTGGCTCAGAAAAGTTGGCTGTAGCTGTGCCTTTAATTCTACGTTAGTTGAGCTTGCTGTCTGAGTGCTTTGGTGAGTCACTGTACGGATGCTTCCTGTGATATCTGCGTGCTGAATTGTCTGCTGACTTGTACTGTGACTGAGATCTGAATTTTCACAAAAAAAGAATAATATAGTGGCATCACCTGGGCAGAATTTCCAGCATTTCCTGCCACCAATCAACTGGAGGCAGCTGATGTCTCCTTATTTTTACCAGCGTTTCATCTGCTTCTGTATATCTGTAGAAGTTTGGAGGCACTTCAAACAGATGATTTATCTCATGCTCAATAAAAAATAGATTTTCCAATTTGTCATATAGAGACTGCCCAGAGGGAGGCCCTACTTCTTCTATGGAGCTGCTGGATGCTGTTATTTGATTCTCAACATAATTGTTGATCCTTGTGATATACCGATCATATGATAGCAGTTGTCCTGTGCCAGTCACTAGGCTTGGCAGTCCTTTATCCTGTAACACTGTCATCTTTGCCCTGAATTCATCAATTTCTGCCTTCATTTCCTGACATTTTCTTTCTAGTGTTTGAGTGAAATTCCTTAAAGTTAGCACTTTCTTAGCTGTCAGGATGGTGTCTGTTCTGCTGTTTATTTCTAGTGCTGCCAATTCCTCCCTAGTGTGATTATTGAGGAAATGTATCATCTTATTGGCCTGCTCAGGCATGATTCCTAGTGTTGTTCTGGCCCTTTGAATTTCAACATGAGCCATGCTTATCAGTTCAACTTGCTCATGTATTGCCTGGATTGACCTCCATTGGTCATGGATTGATTGGCCAATTTTGGCCCAGATTATCTTCTTGATTTCTGCCAAGGTCTTGCCTAGAAGTAACTCTTTTTCCAAAGCTTTTACTTTGGCCTCCAAGGCCTTTATCTCTCTCTTCTTTTCTGCCACAGTCATCTTGGACTTGTCATAGCTGGCCTCTAGCTTGGCCAGTTTGTCCTTGGCCTCATTTATTTATGTCACTTGAGTTTCAAGCTCCTTGACAGCTTTCATCAAGTCCTCCATACTCATGCTAGATTTTGCTGCTGTTGTTGCTTCTGTTGCCTCTGTTGCTGATGTGGCTATGGTTGGTGCTGGAATGGTAGGAGGGGCTGCTGCTGCTTGTGAAGGAGGGGCAGGGCTAAGAGTTGTGGAAGTTTGAGGGGGCTGGGAGGTTGATTCTCCCTGTCTTCCTTGCCATGCCTTCTCCAATTCTCCTTCCATCTCTAGTATTCTTTGATTCATCTTCATAAGTAAATCCATGGTGTCATCAAGCTGTTTTTCCTGTGCAAGTTCTGCAGTGTCAGGGTGAATGGTTGGAGGCAACTTTGCCTGTTTCCTGAGTGCAACAATATCATCCTCCTTCTTTTTCATAAGGGCAACACCTTTGGATCCTTTGGATCAATGCCTAAAATCAATTAATTCTCCAATGTTTTTATTCTGTTGTCCTTGGCCTGGGAAGACATCCTTTCCAAATCCAACTGTGTATTAGTATTTTTCAGTGATTCTTTCAACTTATGAGCTAGCATGGCCTTGTCTGCAAGTGTGGCATACACCATTTCCCCTGTTTGCTTGTGCAGCTCTATCTGATCCATTGGATGTATGTCTTTAGAAAAGACCTTCAAGTTTTTTCTTAGGTAATCTGCAGAGGTTTTGGGATGTGGAACTTTAGGCTTTAAATGAGTAAAAATCATTTTGTCCTCCTTGATGTCGTATGCTCCCATCAATCTTTGTTTTTTGGAGGGGGTTGCCTTCAAGAATTGATCATAGAGTTGTACTCTCAACAATTCATTTTGTGCTTTGATCTCTATGAAACCCCCTTTGATACTAGCTGGTTGCTTTCCCTGCTGCCTTGAGGAGGATACCTCTGTGCCTTGCTGCATGGCCTGTTCCAGCTGAAATGAACTAGTGGCAGTTTGCTAGCTGGATTGTCTTTCTCTGTTTTGGCTTTCTGCTCTTTCCTCACTGATGTCTTCTTCCTCTGTTTTAGGGTCAATTCTTGGCCTCTTGGCCTCTGGTTGCTGTGTTGACCCACTTGGAGGTGTGACCTCCTCTCTATCTCGCCTTTTTCCTCTCTCTTCATTGAGAGGTGTTTGCAGAACTGGGATTTGGGGTGGTCCAATTTGCTGTAAAGGGGCTTTCCCTTGACTTTGATCCTTTGAGGTGCTGGGCTACCCTGCCTCTGTCTCTTGTTGTTCATCCATTATTTCTTTGCCTTTTGCTGTAATGGTGGTTGTAGATGCTTGCTGGGTAGTCTGTGCAGCTGTAGTAGTGGATGTTCCTTCTCCTACTTGAATATGACCTGGATTTCTCGGTGTAGGAGGTGTCAAGCTGGATCAATTGCAGGTATTTGGGTCGACTTTGAGGGCGGCAATGACTTTGGTGGATGAATTCTCGATTTCGGCAGTAAATGACGTCTTTTGCATGCAGACTGCTCTGGAAACGACGAGTAAAAATGACAAACAACGGTCACTTCCCGACTTTTTATGCACTTTTGGCCCTTTGGCGCCTTTTTGGTGATGACATCATCATGACGTCATCGGTGGGTCAGGGTACGGAAGGGTGACGTGGCAGCTGACGTGGGTGGCCAGGTGGCGGTGACACGGTGGCAGGGCAGGCCAGTGGACAGACGACGTGGAGGCGTGGTGGCGGAAAGGTGAGGTGACGTCACGATGACGTGGGTGTGATGTCAGTGGGAAGGGATAGGTGGAAAGCGTTTCCCAGAGACCTCATGGCGTAAGTGGTATGAGGGGGGGGGGGGGGGGGTCGAAAACTGGGGAGGCCGACGCTAGCGGGGGTACGGCGTGAAAACCGCACCCCCGGACGCAAAAGGTCGGGCGTCTTCCCTGTGTAATCGATCCGAAAGTCGTTAGATCAGTGGGGCCGGTGATCTAACGGCTGGCGGCACATATGATGTGACAAGGTTTTATACCCGTGGGGACCCGCCAAAATAAAATAATCATTAAAATACATTGCGATCGGGGGTGGGTTTTAACCTTAGGTTTTCGGGTTTAATGAAATCGCGCCCGTTTATACATGTTTTTATTTAAAAACATTATAACCAATGTATTTAGGGTGGAAAAAGGGGTAGGAAGTGTTAATGAGGGCGGGGATTTCAATTTTTTTTTTTTTTGAGTTTTAGCCATAACTTTTAACAAAAATCAATAGTTTAGGGTTTATAGAGGGTTAATATTAACCCCTGATGGATTAATATTCCCCAAAAGAGGGCTATATAGTTATAGTGCTAGGGGGAAGGGTATTTACATATATTTTTGGGATTTTTACATAGATTGTGTAAAATTAGGGAAGGGGAATGCTTAGGGAGCTAGATAATACATTAGTTGTTAATATGTCATTGTGAGGTGAGTGTATAGGGGGAAGACTAAGTCTTAAGAAGTAAAACTTAGGAATGGAGGATGAGGGAATTGAGAATCAAGGTTTTTACACAAAAAATGTGGCTTCTTTTCCTTGATTGAACTTCATAGTTTGACCTGGTACTCTGTCATGAACTGAAGTGGAACAGGACACTTGAGTAGATCTCAAGGTCCTTGGGGATGTTAGTAAATGATGTTTGGGGGAAATAGGGGGAAATTAGACATGCTTCCAATGTTATGTCCTCAAACCTCTGCTATGATGCCAATACCCTGAATGGAATGAGTCTCGTACTTGATAAGCCAATTGGTGATGGCCCTTCATTTCTGCAACCTTGCACTACTTACCCGACCTAGTAATCCTAACATTTTTTCTTCACTTGAAGTGGGTGCACTTGAATTAGCAGACCCTAATTGTTCTCTTTTTCTTTTGACTGCCCTCCTATCTAAATCTACCCTTATTTCTTCCAAGGAAACCCAGATTAAGCAGTTGGGCTCCTTCATTTTTCTACCTAGCTAGTCATCTGCCAAGCTTGAGCTGTTTGGACAGGAAACATTCTCTATTCTGCAACAAGCAATTTAAACATGGCATGGTCCAGATTAGCCTGTTGGGCCATCCATCAAGTATGATTAGTAGCAGTATTTGTAGAGTATGATACTGCCAAAAGATAGTAGTGGCATTTTGACTGGCCACTCTCCTGGTCTTTAGTTTGGCGTTCCTTTTCACTTTTCTCTTAACCATTTGATTTTCTTGCCTTTTGATTATTCTTTTAAGTCATACCCTCTTTACATTTTTTAATTTTCCTCATATGTACACAAAATATGGAACCTTTGCAGCCTGCAATGATGAACATATTTAGCCCTTCCATTGTCAATCATGAAAGATGAAACCTATTGGTATAGGAACCTAACAGTAGGAAAGGTCTAATCTATGCTTGCTGAAATGGAATTGCAGAATTAAAATGAAAGCAGGAAATGTCTAATCTATGCTTGCTGAAATGAAATTACAGAATTGAAATGAAGCAGGAAATGTCTAATCTATTTTTGTAGAAATGAAATTGCAGAATTGAAATGAAACAACTACTCTACTCTTTCTAAAATAAACTACTTAGCAGAATGTTGTAGTAGAAAATAGAAGAAAAGTAGTAAGCAAAAATACTCTAATGCTTCCTCGGAAACGGCACAAAAAAGAGTGGTGAGCTCTAGTATTGCAGCAATAATGTTGCAACTCTTAGGGCTCCCTTCTTTACTTTTATCAACCCGGTAGTTCGTAACAAACTTGGAAGCGATGATGCTGTATGCACAAGTACTAGCGCTTGCTACAGGCTGTCACTTGATCAGCTGGCACAAGTTCGCTAGGAGCTTAAGCCAACTTCTATGAGTTCTCATAAGAAGCTTTTGGTTGTGATGGAAGAAAGCTAACTCAAAGGAGGCTATTCTACTTGCAGAAAGAGGATGAAAGCTTAAAGGAAACGCAAACCCTAGCAAACCCTAGTTTTACCCACTAACCCCACTTTTGCCAGAAAAAGAGTTGAAACTACTGAAATGGATAACATGGACTACTGTCAAGGTAAAATCATGTACTCAAGCTACTTCTGAAGGAAAATGTGGAAGAACCATCTTTTTGTCATTCTGAGCAATTTTATGCAGAATTATTATGTTTGTGTTTTAACTATTTGTGATTGTGCATAGGTTTGGTGGTGAAGGGAGATGGAGTTGGCTATTGCAGATGATGAGGAAGGTGTGGAGAGGACCTAAGGAGTCCCTAGAACCCTTCTAGAGATTTCCATTGTGATCAGACTTCGAAAAATCGCTCGCATGAACTTCTATAGGAAGTCTACAAGGGATCTACAAGAAATTCTATAGAAAGTTCTATAGGAAGAGGCCGAAAGTGTTTTCTGAAGGTTTGGATGTGGAAAAATGGTGGGAAAAAGGAAATGAAGGTTGGATGAGAGTGTTAGAGGGTCTAGGACTCTGTCAATTAAGATCAAACATGAAGGAGATGGTTGGATTGGTTCAAAGGATAAGAAAGCGATTTTGCACAAAAATGTAGAAATTAGGGCTGTTTGGGAAAGTGTGGTGAATGATTAGAGAAAACCTTGAGAGATGGGCTAGAGCAGGTTGGGTGATGAAAGGATGATAGGTTGGGATGGTATTTAAGTGAGCTGCACACCTGCTTCTAAAAACTGATTCAAGAAGAATTAAAAAACAAAGTTTTACCTATTTTAACCTATCTGCCCTAAAAACTAGAAAAGTGTTGAACAGAACTTTATGGATAGGAAATGATGCAAGAAAGACATGGAAATTGAAATAGAATAGATCTAATCAGGTAAATACAACTAACATTAATTTCTCCATCTCAAATTTGCATTGGAAAGCAAAAACAATGTTTTGGTGGCAGCAAGAGTGCCTTGGTCTCAATTCATGGTCCCAAGGAGGGAGAAAGGAGATCAAGGCCTACTTGGCAGCCTTTTTGTGGATCTTTTTCTATTATTACAACAAACTATCTAATCAAACTAAAGCAAGAAAAACTATTCTAATCATAAAAAACAACCTAAGTAACAAAGCAAGATTTAACCTAAACAACAAAAATTATTTCATGAATGCAAGAAAAAGAACATATAAATACAAGAAAAAGGTAATGGGCACCTGGGTTGGGCCCAACCCCAAGAGCTACAACCCCCTTAGAAAGATCAGTGCTGGTTCAAGGCTAGATTCATAGTCATTGATCAAAAAATAAGAGTCACATCCCAAAACTATCTACAGAAAGAGCTTGAAAATGAGCTGAATGCAGGGCTGCACTAAAGTGCGAAAATAGACTATTCAATAACTAACCTACTGAGGCCTGAGGCCTTCTTATTTATACAAGTGATGACTCCCAGCAATCCTCCTAAACTTAGGAACTCGGCTGCCAAAACTGCAGATAACAACAACTTCACTAGACCTGCTCGGCTGCCCCTTGAAATCATCATTTTTTGTTGTTGTACTCCGAGCTGTTGATGGAGAACTCAAGGAAGGGGTTATTTAATGCAGGAGACACCCCTTGTATAAGTCCTTAGCTCTGTTTCTTCGAATTTGGCTGTAATCTGCTCATAAATGCCCGGTCTTGGTCCAAAAATGTTCAAAAATCTGCAATAAACACTCATTAGACTTCATGGCAAAGTGACTATCCCCATTCACTCAATTGACATAAATATATTAAAATACATGCACAAAACTATGGAGAATGGTGGATTAAATGGAAAGAATAGGCAAAATGAGCCCATATGTCACCCATTTCTAGGGCTTCTCACCAGTCACCCTGTGTTTTCCCCTAAAATTATGGCCACTATGGTTACCTAAAATCACAAACACTATCAAGGGTGGGGAAATGGTCGCTGAAAATATATTGTGTGAGTAAGACACCTGAGTCCCTGACTCAGTGCTGATACCCCTGAAGGGATCCTTGATACACAAAATACCCAAAGGAGATGTAATCAAAGGCATGCTACCTTCTTTTACATTCCAATGTTGTCTCGCATTTAGCTCCTCTTTAAGTGGAGTGGTCCCAAATAGTATGAGTGTAGTAGAATGTTTCCTCTTTAACTACACTAGTGCTGATTTTATGATCTTGGGCAGTTAACTCACAACTCTCTAACCTAAGATCCTAGCCTAGACTAATATGTGTGTGTTGGCTCTCATTTTTGGTCCTGTTTTTCTTAAGAAAACATACATAATTCTTATCTTTTCCATCCATTTTACATCACATCAACCTCATTTTGATGTATTTTATGCATATTCAGGTATTTAATTTTAATTTTGCGATTCCTAGAAGTTTTTATGAAAAATTGAATTTCAAATGCAATTTTTGGACAGAATCAGAAATTCCCGTAATAACTATATGGATGTCATATTTGCAGGACACCTAGGCATGAGATGGATACATTTATGGAAATCTTGGGAACTAGGATTGAACTAACTCTAATTGGTTCAGTCAAACCAAGCTAAATTAGGCCCGGTCAAAGCTGGTCAACCATGAGCAGTCACTCAGAAAATCCCTAGAAAATAGGCAGTTTTATGATTTCATGGGATTTTTCATATTTTTAGTGATAAGTTGGATGAATTCGACTTGGATAGGTGGATATGGATAGATATAGTTGCTAGAGATACTTTAGATTAGTTTGTTTCATGATCTTCTATTTAAGCCAAAACTTTGAAGGCTTATACATGTATAAGTTGTATAATTTATGTGGAGACATTTGAATATTTGATGTTAATTTGAAGAATCTGTTCTACTTTAACTTTTCTATTAAATGATGTGGATGATTGGCTAAATTTGCAGTAGTTTATAACCTCTTCAAGTGTGCAAGGCAAGGGTGGAGGGCCCCTACTCCAAGCTAAGTACACTTCATTGTTAAACTAGGTTGATTTTCATGAACTAGTTGCTTCAGATTTGCTTACTTGAATTGATGTGTGATGATTTATGTTTGTTGATGAATCTTAGTTTATTTATCATTTTTATATGAACGGACATCACAATGTTCAAGTTGAACCCTCTTTCTATTGAATTAATGAATAAAAACTAAAGTTCATCTTTCTTGTTTTCAAGCAGTTTTATGCAATTCCAGCTTTCTAACAATAGCATAATGATGAATGAATTTGTGATGAGGAATATCAAGAATATCCTAAGTTAGGAGCCTCGTTCATTTTTTATTTATGCATCTTAAGCTATTGTCAATTAATGGTTTTTGATTTCTATTCATCAAGTAATATTGTAGAAGAAGGACACAAATGGATCTCTTAAGTTTAAAGCCACTTCATCTCACATATATTGCAAAAGTGAATTAGAAATTATTTGATTAGATTTGTATTTATAATATGTACTTCCTTAGCTCTTCATATTTTATCTTCTAAGCTTAACTACATCTGATATCCATACATTGTGGACATGCCTCCTAACTTTACAAGCCTGGATTGATAATGAAATACTTGTGTTAATTTGTGTTAATAAATTAGCCCAACAATGTGTTTACTAAAAAATGAGTTACTAATTGATTTTATTATGAGATAAATTTTAAATGTATTTTGTTAATGTCTTTGAAAGAGGTGTTGATGTATGGATTTTTGTGGGACTTTGACACAAACCATGTAGAAAATGCTTTTAATTTCACTTCGATGAATGATTTATTTCTACAAGGAGAGGATAATTTATACATCAATCAATACCATGCATCTAGTGCAGTAAAACATAAGCAAAACTTGTAGACATGCAATGCTCTCTAACAACTTTAAAACCACATAAATACAGAATCCAACCAACCAAGCAAAAACACTGTAAAAATTTTGTATGTTCTTTTTCTTGAAAAACATAAGAAGTTAAGCTATTTTCATAAAAATAAAAAATGCTCAGGAAATAGGAAACCAAACAAAAATGCACAACTGCAGATTCTTGACTAGAATATAGGAAACTTCCCCAACCTACAATTTCACAGAACTATTTGTTTATCAAGATTTGGCTGGTTAATGCACTTCAAAAGAGGGCACAAAGAGTTAGGTGGTAGAAGCTCAAAAATGAGCCTTCTGGGATCAGAACAAGAGCTGAGCATGGTGAGGAGGGTGATGAATAGTCCTAAATTGTTAGAAGGGGAACCAAGAAGTACAGGAGGGCCTGTAAGAAAGAGAGATTTTGGAACTTGGTAGGAGAAAACTGGGAACTAATTATAGTCCCCAATAGAGTTACCAATTCTACTATAGGGATTAATGCACATGTGGTTGTGGTGGAAATACCCACAAGGATCTTACCGGGATCCTTGGTAGACAGATCAGATTAGCTGCACCTAGCACAAAGAAACATGTACTTATCCATATCAATGAAATGATGATCAAAGTAGGAGGGACGAGTTTTACCTTGGATATTTATGTAGTGTTGTTGGAGAACCCAATGTAGCAGAGTGGAAGACCTCTCTGCTAGCTCCTAGATTAATCCCCACATATAGACAAGATGAGAAGTAATACTACAACATATAACCTTGATAATCAAAACAATAATACATAAGGATGTCTAACAACATGTATCTAAGCTACTCATAACCTATGGTATTGTATAAACATGTAAATGAGTCATAAAATAAACACCATGGAGTAGACAACACAACTGTAGGTCTATATTAATAATAAGAAAGAGTGATTACAACCATCAATTGTGTTGGATTGGTGGGGCCTGACCCAGGTTCAACGTTATTTCAACATTAGTTACTGGCACTTTCTGAATTAGTTCGCAGAATGCAGACCGAAGTCTCACCCTAAGTAGTATGGGGTAATGCTAGAACCAAGTTTCTGCACCCTGAGATGGTCGCGATGTTTGTTTTTTCCTTCTATTCCTACTCTCGCGCAAGTCATTAAGTTATAGGGTTATGTTAGTCTAGCCCTTTATTCTGCCCTTCAGTACCTCCACGAAGGGGTACGACTGACCTTTGTGTAGCCTTGACCTATGATTCAGGCATTTTTGCGCTCCTAAAGTAGCGTATAGAACAGATTCCCAAACTAGCTTAAGTGTCTTATTTATCTTATTAAAAAGTCACAGTTAGCCTCGCATAAATAGATATCCTTAATTGCGTTCAATTATCCAATGTAATTACATACATTTGCACATGACATAAGCATTATAATTGAAATTCATACACAATATGACAAGATACATTAATAGGAAATAAAGACCCAGAATTTGTAGAATACTTCTCTTTATTGATATCTTCAGATGATTACACTCTATCCATCCTGCGCACATAGCTGCAAGGGTCCACGCACTTAGTTGCAAACTTCTACCCTAGGCCTCTATGCACCTAGTTGTAGAGCCTCTAGCTATGCTATGACCCAAAACTTAGACTTCTCTCCTTATTGCTTAAGACTTCTTACTACAACTCATGACTCGTTAAGACTACTTAGAGCTTACTTACTTAGCTCTTCTTATACAATCCTTTGGTCCGTGGACTGTGGGTATATCTTTTATAGCCGACTTTACTTTACAAAATAAGGGCAGACAACCCATTATGACTCATGACACCTTCAGGCTCTGTGACCACAAAATGTGGAGTCTTTAGAAATTTATTACAAAATTTGACCCGAAACATGGGCTTTTAGCCCCAAAACTTTCCTTGGGGGATCCCATTCCCAATAGGCCCCCAACACAAGCATTGTGACTCACCCTTGAGTCACTGAGTAGGCACGAATATCTTAGCGTGTAGACCTCCTAGCTCGACCCTTATTACCACATCCTTGGCTGTGCACTGTACGGCCGCCTGCCTCACGTTTTCCACCATTTGCTCGGTCACTACTCCTAAACAGTCGGCCTGAAGCTTTTGCTAAGTTGATTGCAGAGTCAAAAGCTTTCCTTCAATAGAGGTTGTCATCATGTAAGCCTCATCTAACCAGGGCTTCAATCATGCCTTTAGTACTACTTCCTTGTGCAGTGCTGCATCTAGATGTTTCTTCAAGTGCTTGGACTCCTGTAGCTTTTCTAGTCTTTGTGCAAGCGCAACGATTCGCACTGTGCCTTTGACATCATCATAGCACCACTATAGCTCACGTGCTTCTGTAGCTCAGTCACTTCTGTCTCCAGTTGCTGTACATGGGAGTCCTCTTACAAGCTCATCAGGACCTCGAATGACTACTCAAAAAGTTGGGTGCAGTCCGCTACTGCACTATCAATTGATGGTATTGCTTCCGTGATAGCGGTTACACACTACTCCTTTATCTTTGGTGGATTTGAAGGATAGGCCTTCAACTTTAACTTTGAGATTTGGAGGTTCAACTCCAACTGAACCCTCACCATTTTTATATGAGCTTCATGCACCCCTATGGCCAGAATGCAGACATGCACCTAGACTGGTTCTTCCGTAGGAATGGCCAACTCTGGAACCATTCAACATGCCTCCTTGATGACCTGCATTATATGCTTGTTCTAGGTGGTTGCCTTGGTCAGAATAATGATGGAAAAGTCTCGTTATAGTGTCATTTTCTCATTGTTAATCTACTGCTCGCTGATCACATGGAGGGCGTAGTGCTCACGGGCCCTCAGCTCTGCAATCACTCCATCTTGCAAGAGGTGAAGAACTTCACTGGGGAGCATTGCCAGATTCAACCCTACTACCTTGAGGGCACTGACAATGGGCCTGTCAACTTCATTCTCTATGATCAGTGCTCCATCAGGCAGCACTATCGCACTGGAGGCCTTCGCGCATAGCATCTTGGCAGCTTCTGAAGTGCCAATAGCAAGTGTGGTAGACACCATGCCAGCCTGTGACGTGGGTCTGCAGCTCCTATAGATGTGTCTGGATAGCCCTCAATAGTAGTTGTTGCTACTGCTCAAATTGTTGTAGGGCCTTTGTGGTGACATCTCACACCGTGTCACCGACATCGTGCAAATCACCCTCGGTGAGGGTGATTGTGTCCAGTGATGTTTTAGTAGCCTTTGATTTCTTCCTAGACCCTCCTTTCTCCTACTCCCTTGGACGCTTGATGCCGGCAGACACCGCCTGTGGGTCTACACAGTGCTGTTCTCTCTGCTCGTCCATCTCCTCCTGTATCTTAGGTGAAGGTGACCTTGCACCTTTGTTAAAGCCCCACTATGTTCCTCCTGTCTACTTTTCTACCTACTGAGTGGCATCGTGCTCTGCCAAGGCCTTGTTAGCGGTCTCTTTCTTCCTCTTCTTGGCCAGCTGCATCTTCTTTAGCTTGGCCTCCTCCTTCTTTCTCTGCATGGTGGACTTGCTCCCTCCCACTACCAAGTCCATTGTAGTGTGCCACTCTGCTGGCCATCGATCAAGTACTGCATCAATGGTGTCATTTCTTTCCAGGTAAGGCAAGTCATACCATTTCTATGTAGGGTCCTTCCGCGCATTGATGGCCACATGGTGAAAATATGATTTAAACTCTGCGTAGCCCTGTAGGTTGGCAAACATTGTAGGTGACAACCATGGTTTGTGATTGATGGCCATGTAGATGTTCATCTCCCTCAAGATCCAGAAGATCTTGTTGTCCTTGATGCATTGCGCATCCTTGGTCATCCACAATGAAGTGTACTTCGCTACTTCTAGTAGATTTGGTGTGACCAAAGGGAATTGACTATCCTCTGGTAGCTCCCATGCTACCAGCACAATTAACAGAAAGAGCCACGTGTAGTGGAATGCCTTGCTGAGCTCCTGTGCTTCGCAGTAGTTTGCTAGGAACTCTCCACGAATATAGTCCGCCCATTTGAACTGGACTCCTTTGGTGCACCGGGCTGTTAGCATGATGACAAGTGCCACGTAGCCACCTTTACAGTAGGGTCATAGACGCTAGATATGGCATATCTGTGTGGCTTCTTTACCATTTTAAACTTCTCCTTCATGGCCTCCACGACGGCCTTCTCACCACCTTTTTCACCAAATATCATGGCTAGATTTTCTCCTATGTAGGGAAACCACATGATCTTGTGGATCACTCTGTCAGTGATGGGTATTGGATCCTCCAACCACAGTAACCCATCATGAATCAAGCATAGTAGCTTCTTGATGACCAATACTGTAACTGGGATGCAGTTATAGTGCGGAACCTAAAGCAGGTTGAGTGACCCTGCCTTGTCTACTCCTCTGAGCCACCTCCATGACTCTAATGTCGTCATTCCAGTGGTTTTATGACGCAGCACATCAAATGCTCAGTTTCCAAGTGTGGGAACTTCTCATGATCAGCCAAGTCCCAATCCTTGATTTTTAACAGCAGAACCTGTGCTAAGCACGGTCCTTCAAAAACAATCTTATTTGGCAACAGAGGGATTTGCAAGGGGGTCTTTCTCTCATCGATATCCTTTAGTACCATGGCCTTGCCCTTGCACAGAGGGACGTATTCAGGCAATCGAGTGATAGGGTTGGCACCCTGGGCTTCAAATTCCTCCAAATCTACTCCCACATCCTCATCATCCATTGGGGTGTCTTCAATTTCTTTCTCCTCCGGCTATAGATTGATGGCTTTTCCCTTCTCTTATGTGGTATACTTTGGTGGGTTTCTTCTTGGCGATGCATGCATCAGTATTGCAAGATCCTTGCCCCTTTTATCCTTTGCGCTCTCCTTGGTTGGGGTCAGCTTTGGTCTCGGCATCCTTGGTGATTTGGCGACTTCAGCTAATACTTCGGCAACCTCGGGAGTAACTTCTTCGGCCTCCATCTCAATTGTCGGCACCAACTCCTTTGCTTCAGTATCTATATCTTTGTGGGCATCGACATGATGTTCATGTGCACCTGAGAGCTCAACAACTCAATTCTTGAAATCCCAAGTGTTTTTCATTGGACAACCACCTATAATTTATAGGGCATTTTGAATTCAAATCCGACCTTTCCCCCCAATTTCAGTTCATCAATGGCGGATTGGCAACATATTTTCAAGGATCTGACCCATAAATTTCGTCTTAAATGTCAGCTACCCACTCCATTTGGCCGCAATTCTATCGTCAAATCATGAACAGTGACTTTAACGGTCACTTTCCGGTCGATTTGTGTGATTTCTCCTTGGGTAGCGCAACTCCCTTTCCTCTGCCACAAACCCTATGACATTTCCTTGCTTTATACAATTCTCCAATTACGCAGCTCTCCAACTCGGGTAGTGTATTTTATAGTCCCATGCCTCCTTTTAGTTGCATGGAGCGTAAGACTATGCTACCTGCATATAGTCACATGACCAGACCACTGGTGTATGGCTTCAAGCAACTGCGATTCACCTTTCTTGGGAAGGGATCTCCATTCAAGTTGACCAACTACACCGCTCCTCTATCGGTAATCTCCTTAATGACATAGCATCCTAGCCAATGCATTCTATATTTCCCTGGAAATTTATCAAACATGCTGTCATATAAAAAAACCAGGTCATTTACCTTAAAGGTGCATAGCTTAATGTGCCAATCATGTCATGCCTTTTTGCACTTCTTTTGGACCTGTTGGTGAAATCCAACTAGAAATGTTTCTTCCTCGAGTTTAGCTAGCTATGCGAGCCTCTCTTCTAGGTTTCCGGATCCGTCATACCCGTGAGCTCCGCTATGCGTAGACTAGGTACAATGTATTCCATGGGCATCACTACTTCAACACCATATAGAAGCCTAAAGGGTGTTTGTCCAGTCAACTTCTTGCATGTCATCTGATAGGCCCATAATACTATGGGTATGCGTAGGTCCCAATCACTTCCCTAAGCGTTGTAAACCTTGGTCAATGCATTCTCTAGCACTTTCTTGAATGCTTCCACTGTCCCATTAGCCTGCGGGTGATAAGGCATGCTCTTCTGGTGAAATACCTGAAATTCCTCCGTCAACGCGCTAATCGTCTCATTCAGAAAGTGCGTACCGCAATCACACATCAAAATCTTTGGACACCCGAATCATGTCAGTACATACTCAAAGAGGAACTTTGCAAAATTCGCTCCTGTACAATCATTTACGGGATGTGCCTCCACTCGTCAAGTCAAATACTTTGTTGCGGTGATAATGTACCTCACTCCCATCTTTCCTTGCGGCTGAATGGGTCCCACAAAATCTATCACCCATTTCTCAAAGGGTTGTAATGTCACCTGTGGATTCAAAGGCAGCAAATCCCTCTTCCAAATTAGTAGTCTCTTCCCCTGTTTCAACGTGCGATAGATGGTCTAGTCCCGTGTTCGGTTGTCCAGGCTTCAAAATAACTTCAAAATCATACTCCTGGAACAATAACAACCATCTGCAGATTCTCCCCCCCCAACACAGGCTTATTGACCAGGTATTTTAGCACGTAATGATCTGTATACATCTTAAAATGGCCACCCAACAAATAGTGTCTAAAATTCTCGAGCACATATACCATGGCTAACCCTTCACGTTCGATGGTAGAATAGTTCTTTTCCGCCTTGGATAACCTTCTACTTGCGAACACTATAGGATGGTCCAAATCTCCTCTGCTAGCCTGTGTCAGTACTACTCCTAATGCTATACATGATGTGTCAACATGTACATGAAACTCCTTCTTCCAATCTGGGAAGACTAAAATTGGTGCAGTGACCATCTTTTTCTTCAATATATCCAAGCTTCTCTTACAGTCCTCATTCCAGTAGAAAGTGACATCCTTTTTCAACAACTTCTCCATAGGTGCGGTGATCTAGGCATAGCTTTTGATAAACATTCTGTAATATCTTATATGTCTTAGGGTAGCGCGCAACTATTTCACACTCCTCGGTTCTTCCATGTTAAGTATCACCGTGATCATTTTGGGATCTGCCATCAGTCCCTGTCTACAAACCACATGACCCAGTAGGGTCCCAAAAGGAACACAAAACAGGAATTCCAGTGCGTGACTCAGCTGAGTGGTCCAATCGGGTTGAATTAGGTCCAAAGGATCCTGTAGTATCCTAAATATCACTACTTTCACTTCTTGTAGACCTTCGTCAATACAGTCAAACCCATATTCAAAGCTAAATGTCATTATGAATCCTTCGCGCAAAATATCTCATTCACCTATACCATGGCGAAGCTCTATTTCTAAGTACCAGTTCATCGGGATAACATCCGGGGTGTAACAAAACAAGTGCACCCATTCAGGTTGGGGCTTCTCTCCATAAGCCTGAGCCCATTTGACCCAGTGCGTGTGGGGATAATCCTGCCCATCACATTTGTCTATCATTCATACCTTCTGCTTCCCAAAGAGTGTTCTCATCATCCTCCTGCATTCACGCCAATCATCAAAGATACCCTTGTGTGTACCCCACCACCTTGCGGGCGTAGCGCGCAATGCCCAATCCAAAGCATGGAACTGCTACTTATCTAGTACCTCCCTCTTGAATGCATCCAAAAATATACCTACATCATTCAAGCCATCATAAGTGTGTAGATTTCTTACCTCCGATGACACACAGTGTAGTGACTGGGTCATCATGTTACAACTTAGTGTGGTTACTTCATGTAACTGATTCTACCAGCTCTCTAGTTCTTCATCAGAGTCCGAGGTGAAGGAACTCTCACAATCCCATGTAATTCGCCCATCCATTGTTGGATTCACCCAATATTGGTCTCACGCTATTATCTTATAGATACAGTCCAAATTGTCATCTCTCTCATAATCACAGACTGGTTCAGTATAGCGCGATCCTTCAGTAGGATCTAGGGGCACTATTACGCAGAGAGATTTCTCCTCAAATATCCTCTTTCGCTTCTTTAGGTTGATTACCCCGTTAATATCAGTAGCCTAATCAATGCCAAGGAGCACAGGATATGGGTTGCTATCATCCACAATTTCTATTACTTCAAAGTCAGCCGACACACTCACGCCTTCAATATCTACAGTCACCCCTTGCAGCCGCCCCGTGGGGATGATCTTCTACTTATTTTCCATCCTTAACTGAATTGGAGACCACTGTAGTG
Source organism: Pinus taeda (assembly GCA_000404065.3). NCBI lineage: Eukaryota > Viridiplantae > Streptophyta > Pinopsida > Pinales > Pinaceae > Pinus > Pinus taeda. The sequence goes on from APFE030256668.1 coordinate 73,444, forward strand.
CAGGTCTTCCCATCCGTTCCCAAGTCTGGTTCGGTAGGATGTTTGCATCTGATCCCAAATCCAAAAGAACCTGATCCATCTCATACTCTCCTATCCATGTGGTTAGTCTCATCTCCCATCCTATCCTTGTTTTATGCTTACCAATATTTCTTACCATGTGCGGCTCACCCAGAGTGTTTTCGGTGCATCTATTTATAAGCTCCTATAATCCCTTCATATCCTTGTTATCACACAGTAACTTCATACATGTCTCAAGGAAGGTTGTAAGCATAGAAGGGTCCATCTCCTGATCATGCTTATCCTTGCTCCCTAAGGCGGAGGTCCCAACAAAGCTCTTATTTGCCTCCATGAACGTTTCGTGTGTGTGATCCAAATCAAATTTAGCCTCCTTCACCAGAGCTTTGCAAACCCATGCATTATCTTTGGGCTATTTCCCCTTACCATCCCCTATTGCAATTCCACTTTGGAGCACTATATTCACATTCAAATCCTCTTCGCAAGGTTCAGCCCTCATCATCTGCAAGTTCTGACTCGGTTGAGGTGGTAGTGCCCCTTTGTTGTGTATCCTTGCTATCAGCATAAGATAGTCCTCTATTTCATGGTCAAATAGGGTGCAATATTTGCACGAGGGACGCGTTGGGTTACTGCAATCACGGGCATAGTTTCTTGGTCCTCCACAATTTAGCAAATTAGCTGTCCCTGGCCTTTTCCAAGTCCTCCCCTGCCTCGGCCTTGTCAGCGCCCCTGAAAGCTTATTCACACCATCCCTGCACTCTGGTTAGGGGGACGCATTTCTACCTGAACCCTATAGGTGGGTGTTCTATCCATCATCAATTCATAATTTTTGTAGTTGCACTAATCATGCCCTACCAACCTACAGAAGTTGCAGAACAGTTATTGTGGTGTTTGTACAAACTTTTGTAGCAAATGACATTTATCTGTCATATGTTTTCCTGCTACCTGACATATAGCACACCACAATGCAAGCCAAACACTTGGTCCTACTTGAGTTTCCGGCCTCAAAGGCATCGGTCCCCCTCCAGCAATGTAATTTGTAAAGTCCAAGAAATGGTCCTTGTCATGCCCCTGACCCTTGCATTTCAAGCACCATACCTCTTTGTGCACCTTCGGTTGAACTGTCCTGTCTTGCTTCAAGCTCTGCATTTCAATGCAAAGTTTTTGCAAGTGTGCATGGATCTGCTGAACCCCCAAATTTGGATCTTGCATCGATGTCTGATGCAGTCTTATCGTAATCTCCAAGGCCTCTGCTTGAGATGTTATCTTCTGTTGGGACAACGCAACCCTCAGGTGTTGTAGGAGCGAGGCCACAAACCATTCACAATGTTGTCCATCTATTAAGTTCATATTAGCTTCACGGATTTTACACTTCAAGCTATGATCTAATTCCCAAGGTGTCTCACTTGGTTTCATCGCGATTTATTTGAACTCCACAATCGATTGTGCCTTGGATTTAGGCCTACTGAATTCTTTATTCAGTGCAGTCTAGATGTTTGCCACCCCAGCATTTGGGTTATCATTGGATTATTTAATGTACTAGGTTAGCGTGCTATCTTGCAAAGCACTAACCAATGTTTCCTTCTTCATGTGATCATCTGTAACGCCCTGAGCTTCCCATATTGTTGGCATTATGATTCTGGTATGGCTCTATGATACAGGTGTTGTACTTGATGGCAACTCACTCAAGTGGCAATGGTCTGTTCAGGCTCTCAAAATGATGGAAATTAAGAGGCTCGCAGGTGAATGGTTCAAAAGGTGCGGACTTGCAGGTTCACCATGCAGGAGGTGCAGTCATACCCGTAGGTTACCCATTCAGGAGGTGTGGACCCCAGTGCACACACTTCAAGGCAGTGAAGCGCGCTCACTTGGGGTTTCTTATGTTTGGCTCGTGGTATTTAGCTCGCCTTTTTCTGATGCTATGATTTTGGCCCGTGGTATAGGATCTATTTTAGCCCTGGTTTGGATCCCTTCTATTAGTTATTGATGGTTTTGTCCCATGGTGTGAATAAGGGCTTGGCTATAAATAGGGAAGGAGATCACTTGGCTTAGGTATCTTTGAAAATTGAATATCTTAAGATCTGAAATTTTGGGTGATTGGTTTTAAAAGTTAGATCTAATTCAAGGAAAGAACTTAACTTAAGGTGAATTTATTGGCATGTCGTGATCTCTCGGGCGCATGAACAGATCTGTGGATCTGAATGACTGTGGCACATTGGTATACTGAAAATTTGGCCCTAATCAAAAGTCCGCAGGTGATCCGAAGGCGCAGTGCGTGGGTATGCAGCACATTCAAAGGCGCAGTGTGTGGGTACACAGCACAGTTGAAGGCGTAGTTCAGGGTACGCAGTACAGTAGAGGGCACAGTGCGGGGCGCACGCAGCGAAGAAAAGGACGAAGTGCGAGGTATGCATGAGAGAAGAAGGCACAGTGCGGGTCTACGCAGAAAGTCAGAAGTGAAGGTGCAGATCTAAAGAAAAGTTCGTAGAACAGAAGAACAACCAGTGCGGATTTGCGCAGTTCAGTCTCAGAAGAGCTACGGGTATGCACAGGCCCTTGTTGGTGAAGTTGCGGTCTTATCTTGAAACAATTGTCGATTGGATTTTATCTATTGTAGCAGAGTTCTGGGTTTAGATTTCTGGTATTCCTTTCTATTTACAGCATTCTGAAGAGTGGGTAATTCATTGGTTTATTGTATAAGGAGATTGGGTGATTTTTCATGATTATTTGATGTTCATGGATCCAGTATGAAAATTAATGAAACGTGGTCCTTAAAGAAGTAAAAGAGCAAAGGGGGTTGGAGCTCCCTTCCAGGAGAGTCTGGAAAACGAGAGAGAGAGTTGTAGTTCTTTGCAGGTTGTAGCCTGCGTATTGGTAAAGGACTGCACCAGTACAAGATCATTGTAAAAGAAGTTTCTAATTGAAAGAAGATAGAGACATATTGCAGTAGGTGGTTTTCACCCACATTGGGTTTCCACCTTATATCTGGTGTTCTTCGGTGTGACTATCTGTTTTTCTTGTTTCAT